>KZ072193.1:127857-159924 GCA_002091845.1 Anopheles cracens
GTTGTTTAGAGAGGAGGATGCTGTTTTTTCGCATCGGTATAGGTTTATTAGCGCGCTTGTCGGATAATGTGCGTGTGGGAGTTTCATTGTACAATAGTCACGCACAAAGCGCGTCCTCTCAAGTCTCAAGTTGTACTCACCGGGAATGATTTCGCTTTGAATTACATCCTCGTCATGCATAGGGGGAAAAGTTATAACGGAAGTCAATCATTCTTTCTGTTTCACCGGAAGAATGGAGATCAAGAGTTGCTGTGGTTGAACTTAGTCCGCAAGACGACTCCGCAGTTTACAAAGTAATTCATCTTCCATAAAAAAAAATGGGTAAGAACTTTTCCAATAACAGCTCCGTATAGCAGCGCAGCTGAAAGCAGCATAACGTATCTTTCGGTAACTTATTAAAAGCTCGTTGAATGTTTATTCAAACACCATTTATCTGCCGTTGCCGTGCCGTTTTGTAACGCTCGTAATTCGGTTTAAATCAGTTTTCGGATAAATGTCCACATGGAAACGTGTTTCAATCGTCACTTGTTGCCGCATCTTTGTCGATGCAAAAAACAGATGCAGATTGAAGGCGGGAGAAGCGCGCGCTCGCTCGCTTGCTAAAAATAATCTTATTGATGTAATGGAATTTATTAAACTTCCTGCCATGCCACACCACCCACCGTGGTGCCATCGTGTGAAGGAGAGTAAAACGGGTGACTAGCGATGAGGTTGAATCCAGGTTGATCTATATCGACCCGTCACAGAAAGGACGAATGGGGAAGCTGTGAACGAAAATACATGAATCCATGTTCGATGTCGTTTGTCGCCAGAGAAACTTTGCTCACCGCCAATCATAGGAGAGATGGTAGAAATTGAAAACTGATTCTTAGCGTCGGATTGACTTGGTCCGGGGTAGGATCAGGGTGTGGATCGGTGGATGTCCTGCTGGTTTCTGCATCGGTTATTGAGGGTGGCGTTCGTGAACATAATCCTTCTAATCCTGTTACAAAAGTGTGAGTGAATCGGGGGGATTTGAGCGCTTGGCGAAAGCCATTTTCATTTCTGTGCCTTTTTTATGTATGTATCGCTCGCTCAAGTGGGCGGAACGGAGCACAGTGGGGACTAGCGCGTGCTCTGCCGGAACGAACAAGCCTAGCCGCCCCGGGCCCGCACGACGCCCCTTATAACCCCTAGGAAAATAAGGGACAAGAGGACACAATATTAGAGTGAATACGTGTGAGCGCTCTCCTTCATTCGTGGTGACATTATCGAAAGGGCTCATTCCCTTCCAACTGAATGGTGCGATTAACCAGCCAGGATCATTTTAAGGGTTTTTGGTTTTGCGCTGAACCTGTCAAGTGTGAACGTTATTGTTCTGTTGAAAGCAATCCCAGATAATTTGAAATTTGCATCGCTTCCTTTCCAATGAAAGCTTTTATTACTAGCAACTGGACCGTGTGGCTTGGTGGACACTATTTCAAAGCAGATTTTTGGCGTTTTAATGCGCTTAACTGTCGAGTCTGTCGTACAGATACTAATGGCGTTGTTGTATGCTTTCGTTCGTATGAAAGTATAACCTAAAATTCCGACCTTAGCGAGGATTTTTCGTTGCTAGATATCAGGATACTCACACTGCAAGCAGACGGTTCAATTTAGTCATTTGATTAGTTAAATCCATCCTAATCTCAGCATCATTTCTGTTCTTCATTTCAGAGCTGTTGCTGCCTATCTGCGCGCGCTTAATCTGTCGCCGAACAATGCGGTTATTTAGTCATTGGTTAGTTATATCCATCCTAATCTCAGCATCATTTCTGTTCTTCATTTCAGAGCTGTTGCTGCCTATCTGCGCGCGCTTAATCTGTCGCCGAACAATGCGGTCGTGCACGGCAATTTGGCCTGCGTATACTACGAGCAGGGACTCATCGATTTGGCCATCGACACGTACCGGCGCGCGATTGACCTGCAGCCCAACTTCCCCGATGCGTACTGCAACCTTGCGAACGCGCTCAAGGAAAAGGGCCAGGTGAAGGAGGCGGAAGAGTGCTACAATATTGCACTACGTCTCTGCCCGAACCATGCCGATTCGCTTAACAATCTGGCCAACATTAAGCGCGAGCAGGGCTACATCGAGGAGGCGACCCGACTCTACCTGAAAGCGCTGGAAGTGTTTCCGGAGTTTGCGGCCGCCCATTCGAACCTCGCCTCGGTGCTGCAGCAGCAGGGCAAGCTGAACGAGGCGCTGCTACACTACAAGGAAGCGATCCGCATCCAGCCGACATTTGCCGACGCGTACTCGAACATGGGCAACACGCTGAAGGAGATGCAGGACGTGGCCGGCGCACTGCAGTGCTACACCCGCGCCATCCAGATCAATCCGGCGTTTGCCGATGCGCACAGCAACCTCGCCAGCATCCACAAGGACTCGGGCAACATCCCGGAGGCGATCCAATCCTACCGGACGGCGCTGAAGCTGAAACCGGACTTCCCCGACGCGTACTGCAACCTGGCGCACTGTCTGCAGATCGTGTGCGACTGGACGGACTACGAGGCGCGCATGAAGAAGCTGGTGGCGATCGTTGCCGATCAGCTCGATAAGAACCGGCTACCGTCGGTACATCCGCATCATTCGATGCTGTACCCGCTGTCGCACGAGTTCCGCAAAACGATCGCAGCGCGGCACGCGAACCTGTGTTTGGAGAAGATCAACGTGCTGCACAAGCCGCCGTACAAGTTTGGCCGCGAGCTAGTCGGACGGTTGCGCATCGGTTATGTGAGCAGTGACTTTGGTAACCATCCCACCTCGCATCTGATGCAGTCCATCCCGGGACTGCATGATCGCGCGCGGGTTGAGATCTTCTGTTATGCGCTCAGTCCCGATGACGGCACTACGTTCCGTGGCAAGATAAGTCGTGAGACGGAGCATTTTATCGATCTTTCGCAGACGCCCTGCAATGGGAAGGCAGCCGATCGGATCCACGCTGACGGCATCCACATCCTGGTGAACATGAACGGCTATACGAAGGGTGCGCGTAATGAAATATTTGCCTTACGGCCCGCGCCTGTACAGGTGATGTGGCTCGGGTATCCCGGCACGAGCGGTGCCTCATTTATGGACTACATCGTTACGGACGCGGTCACGTCGCCGCTTGCGCTCGAGGCACAGTACAGCGAGAAGCTGGCCTACATGCCGCACACCTACTTCATCGGTGACCATCGACAAATGTTCCCGCACTTGAAGGAGCGCGTGATCGTGAGCAACAAAACGCAAAACAACGCGCTCGCCGACAACGTGGCCGTCATCAATGCGACCGATCTGTCGCCGCTTGTCGAAAGCACCGAAGTGAAAACGGTCCGCGAGGTGGTCCTCGCAAACAAACCGGTCGAAATCCAGCACAAGGTAGCGGAGCTCCCGACGACGACACCGATCGAGACGATGATCGCATCCGGCCAGGTGCAAACCTCTCTGAACGGTGTCGTCGTGCAGAACGGGCTGGCAACGACGCAGACAAACAACAAAGCCGCCACCGGCGAGGAGGTCCCGCAGAGCATTGTCGTCACGACGCGGCAACAGTACGGGCTACCGGATGATGCGATCGTGTACTGTAACTTCAACCAGCTGTACAAAATCGATCCGCTGACGCTGCAGTCGTGGATTACGATACTGAAGCACGTACCGAACTCGGTGCTGTGGTTGCTGCGCTTCCCCGCCGTCGGTGAGGCGAACATTCAGGCCACCGCGCAACAGTTGGGTGTTTCGGCCGGGCGCATCATCTTCTCGAATGTCGCTGCTAAGGAGGAACATGTCCGCCGAGGCCAGCTGGCGGACGTTTGTCTAGACACGCCGCTCTGCAACGGACACACGACCTCAATGGACGTGCTGTGGACGGGTACACCGGTCGTCACACTTCCGGCCGAAACGCTCGCTTCGCGGTAGGTGTTTTGAGATCAACCATTTCGCTCTCGTGCATTGTTTTGATTTGTTTTTTTTTTTTCTCTTCTTCCTCCCGCTTCTAGAGTTGCCGCGTCACAGCTGGCAACGCTCGGCTGCCCGGAATTGATCGCCAAGTCCCGGCAGGAGTATCAGGATATCGCGATCAAGCTCGGCACTGACCGGGAGTATCTGAAGGCGATGCGTGCAAAGGTATGGGTGGCCCGGTGCGATAGCCCACTGTTCGACTGCAAACAGTACGCACAAGGACTGGAGACGCTGTTCTACAAGATGTGGGAACGTTTCGCGCGCGGCGAACGACCTGACCACATTTCCGCGAAGGAAAAGTAAATTCTTTCTTTATTTTAATCATTTTTTTAACATGAGTTCTCTGTGGAATGCGCTTTACACCACACACGCGCGCGCACCTCAAGAAGAAAAGATGAGGAGGAGGAGGAGGGAGAGAGAGAAAGGTAACAAATACTGAGTTTGTCTCCTGCGCGTGTGATAAGTTTGGTTTTTGTTGTTATTTTTTTAAGATTTTCCTATGTTAGGGATCGCAGTACAGTAGCGAGAAGAAGGGGTACAGAGAGAGCTGTGACAGGTTTATATATACTCTTCAGAATTATTTTTACGGTCAGAACATATTTTAGAAGCGAGGCTTTTTGGTCCATGTGTGGGATTTCTGTTTCGGCACTAGGTTAGGTTTTGTCGCAAAGAGCCGATTGTTACTTAAGTTCAAGGTGTGGCACAGTTAATTAGATCGCTGTAGAACTCTATTACCCATCCAATTTCGGTTTGGTTCATGCAATAGTGGTGTACATAATGAAATGACGAAGTTCCGAGTATATCTATCGCGCTTGAGTTGGGAGTCCGCATTCCGCGAATGAATACTAGGGTTTTAGACAGCAAAATTCTATATTATCGAAGCGGAAATTAAAGGCAAGAAAAGAATGACAGTTAATTAGAGAAAAGCATCCCGTGGCAGCAATTACATGCAATATAACAATTCCCTTTTACTTTTATCGTATCCAGTTTATCTCTTATTGCGTTGTATATACTTGCATGTGGCGGATAATTTTATGGAATATTTGAGCTCCTGTAGTATGAAGTGTAATTTCTACGCACGTACGATTCAGTCGAATTATATTCTATCGACTTATTCGCGATCCTACCAGATAAGAATTTTGAATGAATGTTACGATTAAAGAAAAAAAAACAGTTTACAATTACTTGAAACAGACAAAACACGTTTCTGTCATTTACTACATCCCTTTCTTTTCAGGTGATTATGAAAGAAAACTTGAAAGAATTTGCCTGCACTCCTAATGAACTTAAGCAGCCTTAACCAATATTGGTTTCCTGAACTACTAATATCCTTGGACGTAGATATGTTGAAGATATCCTGTAAATACTGGACAGTCCACGTTCAAGAAGCATTTACTTTGGAAGTAGATTCAGGTAATCCTGGATATTTTCTCTTCAGGTTTATTTAATCTGACTTCGGCTGGCAAATGCATACACGAAAATTTATTTTTCTAACATTTTTGAAAAGTAGCAAACATTCTCCGCAAATGCTATTAGATCTTTCGGCACCAAGGCGTAAACGCCAACCGGTTGTCAGACGGGGAGCAATCGGTTGACGTCAGGCGCACGAAAACAAACGCAAATGTTGGTGTCATGTAAGCTTTTCCGATTTCCCTCGAGGAAAATATTTCTGGAGTTGCCCGAATCGTGCGCGCTTCGGCGATGTGAGCAGCCGAAGTTTTTCCTCTGAAAGGACCGAATGGAAGGTAAAGGAAAGAGAAAGAGAGAGAGAGAAAGAGCGAAGGAAAGAGGGTGGACCGTGAGGGCCGGGGGAGAAAATGAAAATCGGCATCCGTGTGATGCGATGGTCTGTGACGTTTTTCCTGCTTTCTCTCAAGCGCAAAGGATGCGAGGAAAATTCTCTCGCACAAACGGATTCGCCGTCGTGTCGACCGACTTGGTCGGCAGCTTTCCACTGATGCAAATAAAGAAGGTGTTGTAGTTCGGAAGGGGTGTGTGTGTGGTTGTGGAAAGGAAGCTAGCAAATTACTTCGTTCACTTGTTTTCACCAGTGGAAAGCGCATTCCATCCGTTTGATGGCGACAAAGTGAAGCTTCGGAACATTACACAGAACAGATAGTGACATCGGAAAGAGTTTCTGCTTCACTCGCTTCCTGCGTGAGCCATTCAATGAATTTATTCGCCAATGGTGCAATCTTTGTTGACGGTGCCAGCGAAAAGAATATCATTCCAGCATCTTCTTCGTCGATTGCTGCGCTGATGTGAGAAGCACCGCTTTGTGATACGGCCGCGATTTAAATCCCTAGAATGGAAGACCCATTTTTCGTGGTGAAAGAGTAAGTTTCTGCATGGTAATGTTTTGTAGTGTGCACGGGAGGAGCGCCGAGCAAAGGAGTCCTTTTTTCCTGCTTCGCCGCATATCTAGCTGGGTGTTTCTGCAACGCGAATTTAATATTGATCGTTTCGGTGTAGACACGTTGGAAGACACGGTTTCGGTTGGCCAGTCGAAATTTGCCGAAGGCAAAGAAGGCACTGTGTGCACAACGACAAAATGATGCTGTAACTGCATGAAAAGTAGAAACAAGTTTTCACTGTTTCCAACGTAACGAGGGGTACAAAGTTGGCTTCCTGCGATGAGGACCGCCGCCGTCGTACCATATTTACAAACCGTATGGAACATGGCGAAGTCGCCTTAAGTCGTCATCGATAAAACGTTCTACTGTCTAATTTTCCTTGCTCACCTCATCCGCAGCGTGTGATGCAAGCGAAACGCGAACCTGATTTCAATGTGAGAGCGTACTTCATCGTGTATGTGCTAGTGCCTGCGAGTTCTTAATTAAGTTTTATTTCGAAACCGTAACCAAAAACGCCTGAAGACGGTGGACCGCTTGCAAAGACGATGGCAGAAGGCAAACATCCTAGCGTCCAGGATAGTTGCGGATTGCGAAACAGGGACCATTTCAAACATGAATCACTCCTGCCACCCTCCCGTAAACGCTATTTACAGCGAGGGGCTGCAGCGCCAGGCACGGACACAGGCGCCGCTGGAGTCGCGCAGGAAACCGTCCAAGCAGAAGCACTTGTCAACGCAGGGCAGCGCGCATGGTTTGTCCCAGTCGTCTCCGTTGTTGCACGTGCGTTCGCAACCAGTTCCGCAACGCTGGAACTCCTCGTTATCACCACACTTGGCTAAAGTTTGTAGGAGAACAAAACGATGTTACTGATGCAGTCGACGAAAGTTTGCACCGCAGAAAAAGGTGTTTTACACTTACCCGCAGCGCCCAGGACGACGAACAGCGCAACGGCGAGCAGGACGAAGATGGCGCGCATTTTGAAGAAGGTCGTTCGTAATTGCTTTTGGCAACCGAATAAAGCAGACTAGGTTTCGTAGCGATCGTGCGACCCCATCTTATATTGTCCTGGCTACAGCTGGTGCTTATTTGCACAAATGGGGCAACCACAGCCACCGCCAAATTTCGATTTCGATTCGAGTCGGCATCGAAACGTGGCAGTTCGTTCTGTTTTACCAAGAATGCCTGAGCAGTATGACGGTGTTTGCTCCACTGTTCCCAATTAACCCACTAAAAGGGAGTATATTTCTCCTTGTATGTGTACTTGATCGATTCGGCCTCAGTAGATAGTTTGAAACGATACAAAAAAATAGCTTCAAAAAACCCTTTTCGCTGTCTGTAATTAATCATAGGCGTATGCATCATGCAATGCCAGAGATTTACAGCTTTGGTATGACTAAAAGAAGCACATATGTATGTCATTTTACTTGGAGCTGTTTGTACAGATTGTCTGGACAGACGTCTTGAAAACCCATTGCAAAGCACACAGATCTTTTGTGGGTGGAAAGGCATAAAGAATATCTGCATGCTATAGTAACTATTCTTTTAACGCCTTCTCTTTTCTACTAGGTGATAGTTGCACCTAAAAGACAGTTTCGTTTATAATCATTTTCTAATGGTCTAAGATTTTAGGAAGATACATTCCGCCATGATCATACAATGATTTGCAGCAATGCTAAACACATAACTTTGTTTTTCTTTGTCATGTATCATGCATCCTAGAACATTGACGTACAATTTTAAAACGATTTTCTTAATACCATAATAGCATAGCGCTTGTAATATATTTTTGTTTATTACAGCGAAGTATTCAAAGCATTGAATAAAACACGTGGGCTGTATAATCGGTGGCGTGAGCTGAATGATGCACATTCGGGTGGATCCACCGCCGAAGCCGATTGGACGACGACAGAACTGAAGAATTCGCTCCGCAGCATCGAGTGGGATTTGGAGGACCTAGAGGACACTATCAATATCCTTTTCCGAATGCGAATTATTTACTTACCCTTTGTTGCCTTTGAAGGCTTTTCCATACGTTTTCCTTAACTAGCGCATCCGCTCCTCTGTTTCTGCACGCATTGTAGAGAAAAATCCAAGCAAATTTAAGATCGACAACCGGGAACTTTCCAGCCGCCGGCATTTCATCGACGCCACCCGGGATGAGGTGAAATCGATGAAGGATCGCATGAGCATCAGCCGCAACCGTGATCAGGACATTACCGCACGCCAGCCGCTACTGGACAGCGTTGAATCGTCGTCCCCCGCGTGCAATAAAAACTACATCAACAACAACAGCATCATATCAAACGGTGGGATTGGGGTCGCCGTACTGAACGGCAACGGTGCGACAGGCGCGCTGAACAACAACATCCACGCGCTCAGCTGCAACCTGAACAACAACAGCCAGGCAAACAACCTGAACCTTGCCGAAACCGGAAAGCATCTCATCAGCTCGGCCGGCGCAGCGATGGCTTCCCGGCACAGTGGCGCCAAATACTCCAAGCTGGAGAACAACCTCGACGACAGCCCAAGCCACTACGTGCCGTCGTCGTCTGGTGGGGGTGGTGCGGTGCTAGATTCGAACTCGAGCCGCTTCGTGGAGGACACGCTTGCGACGCAGCACCGGATTCTGTCCGGGCAGGATGAGCAGCTGGACATCATAAGCGATTCGATCGGCACGCTCAAGACGGTCTCCCGGCAGATCGGCATCGAACTGGACGAGCAGGCTGTGTAAGAAGGGGTTTTTGGTTTGGGAGAGTTTCTGTTTCGATGCTTTTCTATATATTTTATTCGCCGTTTCTTGCAGGATGCTGGATGAATTTGGCAATGAGCTGGAGCAAACGGACTCCAAACTGGATGCTACCATGAAGAAAGTAGCAAAGGTACTACACATGACCAACGGTAAGAAGGAGGGTTTTATTGGATCCGTCTATAGGCACTACTGTACGAGTAATGCAATAATACTTCTCCAAACTCTTTTGCAGATCGACGGCAATGGACGGCAATCGTGGTTCTATCGATAGCGCTTGTAGTTGTGATAATTATTTACATCATTCTCTAATCTATATCTATATCTACCGCAATGAAGAAACCAATTACCACGGGTATGAATAGGGGCGCGCGGTTGTAGGTTTTAATATTTAATCATTATTTTCCTGCCACCATAGCGGGGCGAATGCAAAGGATGTTGTTTAACACGCACGTACCAAAAAGAGAAACACACATTTCACTTAAGTAATTGTTTCTACCGTCCGTTCATTCCTTCGGTCGGGGTGGAGCGAGGTTTATGTCTTAAGTTAGGTAATTATTTAAAATGTAAAACACAACTTCATTTAGGCTATGTTGTAGAAATTTTCAAATTCGTGCACCAATAGGGGGGAACATAACACATTTCCATAAGATCAAACCTACGAAGACTATTAAGTAGCTACTCAACGAGACATTGTAAATACAGCGTGGTGCTCATTTTCGTTTCCGTGTGGGTCGTCGGGTGGACAAGTTTCCTCAGGTTTGATAGTCCGGTCTAATTTTGTATTTGTTTTACAAGAACACTTTTGTTCCCATGTGTTTCATAACGATGTGACACAGCATTTGTGTGCCCGCGACGTGTATCGTTTTATTTTTCTATATATGTGAAAAGTGAAGATTCGTTCTAGTCATAGGTTCAATACACATACACACATGCGTATATGTAGTGAAAGATTAAGATTAAACAAAGTATATACTGCGAAAAACGCGTAAGGTGGTAGCTGATAAATGTAGTTTTCTCCCATCCCCGAAGCAAACATATATACGCGGATTTCGTAAAGTCTTCGTATTTGTACCGGTATTTACGTTAACAAATGACAACATATTTCAACATAAAATAATAAAACCAAACCAGTAGACGAATCCGGCGAAGAAGGGCAGTTCTGCGCAGGTTTTCAAAGGAGGCATATATTTTTCTGGTGGAATGAATTAAAAATCTCCGATCAAACTGTACTCTGTTCGATGCAGCCAAATTTTTCTCTATATTTGCAACACAAGTCGAACCCCGACACCATTCAACTAAAACACACAGGAACAGATAATCGAATTATGTAGTAGCAATTACATAAATCTGAACCCGGTTGAAACGTGCAGGGCAGACCCGGAGGAGGCCGTCTTCCTCCTTAGCGTCCGTGTATAAGGACTCGATCGTAACGTTAGAATGTTAGGAAGACGCTCGCTCACACCGAGTCTATAGACGCTCACAGGCAGACCGTGGTTTGAAGGGTTTTGAAATTCCAGGTAATATTTTTGTCCCGTAGCAATTCACTCGATTACAACAATACATAGGAACTGAGAGAGAAGTTATGTTCTTTACATTTCCAAAAAAGCCATTTAGTTTAACTCTACCGGTGGGTGATGTATCACAAAACTATCCATTGTAAATGGCAATAAAACTTTGTTAAAGGCATTACATTTCAAGCGATGGCTTCGTTCGATTTATTGAACAACTTTTTTCTCTTTTGCATTTTTACGAAACAGGAATTTCTTAAAGCAAAGTTCCACCTTTACCGCACCCTCGGAGGCTGGCGAACCTTTTGATCCTAGTCGACTCAAAACATCTGCTGACAGCGGTTCCGGAAAGCGTAATTTTACCTTCCCGCTTGCACCGAAGGTGTCCTCGATAATGGGCCAGAAAATGCTATTCTACAGTCGGCTGCATGTACGTCCGTATCTAGCTTCGAACCGATGATGAGCGCATCTTGGAAGGCTAGAATCGGTGTCTCAAATTCAATCAATGCGAATACACATCGTCCGCGGTCATCGGAAGGTAACTCCTCCAAGTATTCATATTGCTGTGGAAGGGAAAATGAACCGTCGCCATCCCCGGTGAACAGGAGCACCGCCGCCAGGACCGTCTCATAGCCGCAGGTGATGTGAAATTTAGCCTTCGATTTAATCGGACGCTTGTAGTATTTCACACTACAGAGGCGCACTATCGCCGCGTACACGTGCTGAACGTGATTGGGAGCGCACACTATACCACGTTCGAGCGATTTCGGATCGAACTGTGTGATACATATGCCTGCCCGATCACCCTGACGAATTGCTTGATAGCTCTTGCGAAACATCTGTATCGATTTGACCTTTCGTTGCAGTTTCATCTTCGGTATCTCTACTTCGTCGCCCACGTGCACCGTTCCTTGCAGCACCGTGCCCGTGCAAACCGTCCCCTGGCCCTTGATAGCAAAGCAATGGTCCACGGCGAACATGAACGGTAGCTGCACGTTTCGCTCCGGGATAAACGATTTTGTGTTCATCGTATCGACGAGCAGGGAGATGTTTTCACCCGTTAACGCCGATATGGCCACGATCGGTGACTCGTCGAAAGCCATCTTCGAAAGCACACCCCCAATGCCCTTGCGCAGTCGGTCAAGCGACTTCTTCTGCACGGCCGGATCGCGGAGGGTGTCCAGTTTGTTCAGAACGACAATCATTTTCCGGCAGGTTAGCTCTCCGATAATGAGGCATTCGGCCGTCTGCGGTTGAATGCCTTTCTCCGAGTCGATCACCAGCAGCATCATGTCGATGATTTGCGCACCCCCGATGATCGTTCGTATGAGACTTGCATGACCAGGGCAGTCGACAAATGTGTACTGAAGCTTGTCGTATCCTTGGGCTGTGCATTGATCCCGCAGATGATCTGGCAGGTCCACTTGCAGTGCGCTGAATCCGAGGTCTAGCGTTATTCCACGTTCCTGCGATTGCGGGTTCTTGTCGAAGGCGGCCGTGCTAGCAATCGCACTGAGCGCTCGAGCGAGAGTTGTCTTTCCCGAGTCGACATGGCCAAGAATGCCAATGTTTAAGTTAAGGTACATTGTTGGCTCCGTGTTTTGAGGATCACTTTTGTAAGTTCTTCGCAGTATGTGCTTTGCCCATGATTATGTTCAGTCTGCCCGCAATATTTGTTTACTTTTGGGTTGTTATTGTTTCTGCTGTCAAACCGTTGACTCTGAACGATCCAATCCGTGTAGTGATGGGCGTTAAAAACGGTGGGAAACGCTTTTTTAAATTGTTCCAGGTTAGGATCTTCGTCATTTTCGCCAATTAGCTTCAATATCCATTGAGTTGCAAGCTTTATTTTCCCAATTTACATAATTGCACTAAATCTAAACGCATTCCGTTCACTTTGGAGGAAATTTTCCTGCACCCCACCCACTCTCCTCCCGCTGCGTGCTCCTTACGTTGTTTGTTGTGACGACGGGAGCGATTTTTTCTGTTGCTTGCGATATGACATTTGCACTGGAAAAAGCGGAGAAAGCGCCACCGCAATCCCCCATCGTCGTTGCCATCGCAGCCGCTGCCGTATAAAATCCTTATCATCGCGACAAAAAACGAACTACGCCACGGTTCGTGCCCTACCAGGTGATATCTCTCGCGTTGCAGAAAAGCAATCTACGTGTTTCGCGAAGAAAACATGACATCACTTCCACCGTCAACAACCACCTACGACGACGACTGAAAAGCTGTGGCCCTCCCTCCCCCCGACGGAAGGCGGTGCGTGTGCCGTGTGTTAGTGTGGTAAAATCAGCGGATTGCGCTCGACGGGATCGAAAAGGAAACGCGGGTGACGGGAAACGCACTGTGTAGGTGCATTTTATGCACCACTAAGTCCAGCTTGCAACGCGGACACCGAACCTCGAAACAAACAGACGCCAAAAGTTTCCCTGCAAGTACTTGTTGCTGCTGTGGGCTATTGGGTGGTTAGTTCGTGACGTGGCCATACTAACTTGGGCAAGGAATGCCCAACGGGACGAATGTAGACTGGTCCAGGTAATGGAAGCTACCTGCCGGGAAGCGGTGTCGGCCGAAGGACTCATGCATTTTTTCCTCCCCTTCCAGGTATGGGCTCGGTAGCGATGATTCATCGCCCACGGAACGGAACCGTGCACAGCACGGACGTACCGGTGGGTTCGTGGATCTTGGCAACGAGTACGACTACGGCGCCGGAGGCCACCACGCGTCCGGGCGGGATGAAATCTTCGCCGAGGACCAGGGCGACAAACCGTGGTGGAGGAGCAACTTTTTCATCTCGCAACCGGTGCTGTTCGGCACGTGGGACGGCGTGTTTACCTCCTGTCTGATCAACATCTTCGGTGTGATTGTGTTCCTGCGGTCGGGATGGATCGTGGCCGAGGCGGGCATCATGCACGCGATACTGATCGTGTTCTGTGCGGTGGGCATTGCGCTCGTGTCCGTGCTGTCGGCCGTGGGTATCTGCGAGCGGTGCCGGGTGGAGAGTGGCGGTGTGTACTTCCTCATCGCGCATACGCTCGGTTCGCGGTTTGGCGGGTCGCTCGGTTTGCTGTACTGTTTCGGGCAGGCGGTCGGCTGTGCGCTCAATGTGCTCGGCTTCGGTGAATCGATCGCCGGGCTTGTGGGACTCGAGGGCAATCAGTGGGCGATCCGTGGCTTCGCCATCGCCGCGGTCTTGCTGCTCGGTGTGATCAATGTGGCGGGTGTGAAGTGGGTGGTGAAGCTGCAGTTTGCGCTGCTGATCGTGATCCTGATGTCGGCGCTGGACTTCATGGTCGGAAGCTTCATCGGCGAGGCACCCGAGCACGGGTTCGACGGGTGGGGTTCGGGTAATATGGCGCTGAATCTGTGGTCCGCCTACACGGACGGTACGTCGTGGTTTACCGTGTTCGGTGTGTTTTTCCCCACGATTACGGGCATCCTGTCGGGTATCAACATGAGCGGTGATCTGCGCGCACCATCAACCGACATTCCGAACGGTACACTGGCAGCCCTCAGCACGTCCACGTTCCTGTACATGGTGTTCATCCTGTTCCTCGGTGCGACCTGCCAACGGAGCCACCTGCTGACGGACTATCAGATCGCGGTGAAAGTGTCCGCGGTCGAGTTCCTGCTGCTGGCCGGTATCTACGTTTCGAGCATGTCCTCGTGCTTGGGCGCGATGTACGGTACGCCGCGTGTGCTGCAAAGTATCGCCAACGAGAACGTCATCCCCGGTATCGGTAAGCTGGGCAAGGGTCGCGGCCCGAACAAGGTGCCACTGTACGCGATGGCCGTTGTGGCCGGAGTCACGACCACCTTCATCATCATCGGCGATATCAACACGCTGGCGCCGATCGTAACGATGCCGTTCACAGTGCGTCGGTTACCAGCGCCGACTCGGAAGTGGTCTTCCGGGACGGCACGAACAGTGCGAACGCCACCACCAACTCCCTCAGCGAAGCGGACGACGAGCCGATCGCCCCGATTCGGCCGCCCATTCATTCCAAGACGAAAAATTGGTACTCCGGCTTCTGCAACCGATGGGCCTCGCTTGTGGGGGTGAGTGGGGGCTGTCTAGCCTCGTCGGCACCACGAATCGGTTCGTCACATCACACTGTTTGCTTTCGTTTTTGCACAGGCCTGCATCAAAATACTCGTAATGCTGCTGGTGAGCTGGGTTTATGCGTTGATCTGCATCGGCACCGTGTTTATCGTCTGGTTCTACGTCGGTACGGCGAATCCTGCGGTCAAGCCGGGTCTAGCCCACGAGTTCCGCTTCTTTGTCTGGTTGAAGAACGTCGTTTTTCGGTGTTTTGGGTAAGTGTGCCATCGAGCTTCGTCGTTTTTTATATTGTATATGGTATTTTATAACCCTTTTTTTCACTATACTAACAGATTTGTTGTAATTTTTCTTTAAATGTCTCGAAATGTGTTTTCCTGGAAGTAATTTTTCCGGTTTATTCGTTGTAGAAAACGCGTACACGACTACGAACAGGTCGTCGTGACACAAACCTGCCCCAACGTGAACCTCGCATCTGCTCAACTGAACGAAGAAAACGAAGACTTTGCCTCCCGGCGACGATATCACCAGACCGCCGTCGTCCAGGGTCGGTACGTAGATGAAGTATGAACGTAGATGAGAGGATGTGTAACTTCAGACTCAACAAAAACCAACAAACCTACTACTAGCCAGAAGCGATGGTGTATGTATCCCCTTCGTAAAGTCATGTGTAACCCGCCGTTTGATAATCGTACGAGCCAAAGTATTGAATGTTGAAATGGCACGCGAGACAGGGCAAGCCATCTTCGCAAAAAAACAAACGCAAATTAATGTGAAACATTTATCTAGGAAGCGTGTAGCGTAGTCGATCGTAACAAGCAATATCGAGCAGAACACATCAAACGAAACGAAACTCACGTAGGGAGAAAGTTTTTTGCTATTCGGCTGAACACAAAGAAGGTAGTATAGGGATAAAAAAATGAAATTGTACATACGTGCGAAGGTTACGTTTCCTTCCGATTGTGTTGCAGCTTAAGCGACAAGGACTTGAGCGAGATGTGTACATTACAGTTTCCTTTTTTAACACTATATTCCAATTTATTTATTAACACTTACGCACACAGGCACACTACCTGTCCGCTTCGTGGCAACTAACCATTCTACTAGCGCCTGTACTAAGCAGAATAACTAGACAGGAAGCAATGCTGAGATTATAATACGCACTGTATTCGCTGCGTGGCTTCCGTTTTCCTATGTATTTCGTTTTCGGTAGATAGTCGGCTAGAACAAAACAAAAACAACCGAAACATCCCGTGCGCATCGTCACGAACCAATCTTAGATAAGTAAAATTAATTTATACACACACACACACACACAGTTTCGTTTCGTCGTCGAGCAAACGAACGAGAACAATAAATACGCAAGTGATTCCTTTTTTACTGTTACGATAAAGCAAGCAAGTAGCCTCATGTGTGTGTACCGATCGTGGTAAACTAACGCTGTGTATAATAAGAAAGATAAAAATAAAACACTGATAATATAATGCACTCTGTATGCAAACTGAAAACGGTTTTTAGTTCTTAAAAAACACACATTTTATTTTGTTTGTTTTTACATAGCAAGTTACGTCGTCTCATTTAGTATAAACAGTTACTTCCTAGGATAATTTACGCCCGCCGTTGATGCGATGGTAGCTACCAGGGGGTCTTCCACGCCAGGCATCCGTCTTCGCCTACTACTACTATTCATCGCCCCGGATCGCCTTGTACTTGCTGATCTCGACCGGGAACGTGTCGCTGAGCTCCTTCATCAGATTGCTCTTGAACTTGCGATACGAGTCGATCTTGCCCTTCACCTCCTCGTTCTTGGTCAGCGCCTTGTCGATGCAGTCCTTCGTGTAGAGCTGCGGATTGCGTCCCTGGTCGATGTAGTCAAACACCTCCAGCGGCACGTTCACGTCGATCTGGTTCTTGAGCTTGTCGATTTCCTGCAGTCCGGTGACGAGCGATTGGATCTTCTGGTTCAGCACGTTCTGGCCCTGTGGCTGGAAGTCGCTGACGATGATGCGGATCTGGCGCACGTTCTCGATGAACATCTCCAGGTGGTTTTCGAGATTTTCCAACGGCGAAGTCATATTTGTTGCGGGCGGGAAGGATTGTAATCTAGAAAAACTCACAACGCGAGGCAACAGCAACTTTCTTTGCCTCACCAATTTTTTTTTGTTTTCTTGATATGTTTTGATTACTCGTCGCAAACGTCAGAGTCCCGAGGAGTTTTGCACGTTTATTACCTGCTGTTCGGTACTTGAATGTGAGCACCAGTCCAATTCGGATGTAAAAAGTCCCCGTAAAGATAGCCCCATCAGTTGCTACGGTGCTAAATAAAATGTCTTGTAGAATGAGCCTTCTGTTACCTTACTTAGCTTTATTTATATTCAATTGAGTGTAAAATAAGTTCCCAGGCAGAACCCCGTCGAAAAGAGCCCCTTTGCCTGCTCCATGCATGTGCCAGGACCGCTTCCCGGATCTGCACTAGTATCGCAAACATGTGGTCTTAAACGCCTTTCCGGTACTTTTCGCCGTGCGAGAACTCCGTCATCGGTTTGCCGGACACGCCGCAGGTACCGATACCGACCCGTCCGTTCACATTTTCCGGCGAAGCAAAAATACTTTTCGCCTTCACGCCCGACTTTTTCGTCGATTTCGCTGAGAACTGCAGCCATTTGTTCTTCTCGCACTCGCGTTCCTCCTCGAGCTCCTTGAACCGCTGGATCTTTTTCTGTTTCTTTTTCTTCAGATACTCCTTCTGGTTGTGACGCATACGCCTAAAGGAACGGGGTTTTTTTCGATGTATTAACAAGTGAGACCCAAAACATCTGTCATTGCGCACTTACTTGTTACTGTTGGCCGGAAACACTTCGTTCCGTGTCTTTGGCTCCTTCAGCTCGCTGATCGTTGTGTTGCTGCGGTTCTGGTACGCCTCGAACACGATGCTCACCTCTCCGGTTTCCGAAATCGACTCTATGGTAGCATCATAGTACTGACCGTCTTCAATCCACTTAGCAGAACATTTATCACCAACCTTCCATACCTTCGCGGGTTTCGTTTGCTTCTTGTCCGCCCCCGAGACGCCCTCGTAGTAGCTGCTGGTGGCCGGCTCAATGTATGCCGACTTCTTCTGCTCCGGTTCCTGCTGCGCTTTGATCAGATCCTTGGTCAGTTCGATCACCTCGTCCAGGTCCTCTTTCAGCTTGAGCAGTTCCGCATTCTCCGGGTCTGTAAGCAGGGCAGCCTCCACCTATGGAAAGGTAAGCCACGGGCGTACAGAGAACAAACATTCCTTTCGCTGCGGAACGTCGGTCGGTCTTACCTGCTGCAGTTGTAGTTTGTAGTTCTGCAAGTCGTCGGCCATCGTGGCGTACTATTTATTGGTTGGTGGAATTAGTTGGTGGTGGTTTTGTGATTTGTTTTCAGTGTTTAATCGCGTAGGAAACAGCCTTCCACTTTGTGTTGGAAATGAAGAAAAAGAAGCAGAAGAAAAACAAATGGCTGTCAAATATGCACACTGCAATGTCGAGCAAATAATTTAGGCAGGACTCTATGAAGCGTCACCGTGCAAATAGACGTAGCGCGAAATTTCTCAAAAATAGCTCAGTTTAGCAAACAGAGCTACTTTTCCCGCAAATTTGTTCTATTGTTGCATTTTTTATTGCTGAACCCTAAAATAAATTAAGCCCATTAATACATTTAATATTTTGTAAATTCACAACAACGAAAATTGTGGTAAATATCTTCACCACAATGTTTTGTTTGCATTTAGAGACGAAAGACAGCTTGAGCAACACATAGAAATTGAGCTATTTCTATGTTTGCGATGAAACGAGACCCGTTTTTATGTATGTACTTTACTTCGAAAAAACATTGAAGTTCCTCGAATGACAGCGAGAAATTTCGCGCTATATCTATTTGCACGGTGACAGCTGTCCCATCTGGTTCTCAGGTCGTTATATGGACGTGTAAAGCCCGCTTAAGTTTGCGTCGAAGTAGTGTAAATTTGTGTCGTCCCGTGTTCCGCTTTATCTAATCGTGATTAAAATTATTTTTCTCATTCTAATTGGCTTTATTAAACACCAGCGAATCTAGCGATGGCTTATCAGGTACGTGTTTTCGGCGGTTTCTTGTGCCGATAAGCTGACGTGTTGGATGCTCCCTTAACCTGCACCCGTGCATGGGGTGCCGCCGCCGCCAGATCCACCCGTTCGTCACTGTGGTGATTTATTTACGCTTTTTTCGCGACGCTCAATAAGATGATTCACGAATTGATAAAACTCGACTGAATCCCGTGTGACTCACTGCGCGCAATGCCTAATGATGGATGTTTTATTTACTCCTGCCGCATAGGGAGGATACCCGCAGCAGCAGTACGGGGGCTACGGCCAACACCCGGCCGGAGCACCAGCTGGATACGGTGGCGGCTACGGTGGTTACGCGCCACCGCCCCAGCAGCCACCGGTCAACCCCGAAATACAGAACATTTTCCGCAACATCGACAAGGACAACACGGGAAGAATTAACAACCGTGAGCTGCAGCAGGCGCTGATTAATGGCCGGGGCGACCACTTCTCGGACACGGCCTGCAATCTCATGATCAGTGAGTACTGAAAGCATGGAAGCAAATTGAGCTCCACCCAACTGATGCGCTTGTTCCCCTGCGTAGGCATGTTTGATCGCAACAAGACCGGCACGGTGGACATTTACGATTTCGAGAAGCTCTACAACTACATCAACCAGTGGCTGCAAGTATTCAAGAACTTCGACCGCGACGCGTCCGGCCACATCGAGGAGAACGAGCTGACCCAGGCACTGACGCAGATGGGCTTTCGCTTTTCGCCCCAGTTCATACAGTACCTGATCGCGAAGAACGATCCGGTCAATCGGAAGGAAATCTCGGTCGACCAGTTCATCGTGACCTGCATCCAGATCCAGCGCTTCACCGATGCGTTCCGCGTGCGGGACAACGAGCAGAAGGGTGTGATCACGATCGGATTCGAAGATTTTCTCGGTATCGCGCTGTCCATGTGCTCCTAAGAGTGTGCGAGCGGGGACAGTCAGGCTGACGGATCTTCGGACCCGATTCGATGCTCTAACCTAACCGCTATCGTTTACCAGAGGCATGACGGCTACACGGGGGAGGATATACACTGTTGGTATTCTATTGACGGACAAAACGAACTATGGCAGAACGCGGGATGGAGGCCGGGGAATGGAATGTTGACGAGAGCCTTATTCAGTTAAATGAAATACGCTTTTTGTGAGATTGAATCAAAATAACCACCCCCTCAAACAAACAAACCATTGCTATACTACTACGAACAAGGTACGAGAGAGGAAAGTAGAAAAGGTAAACGATACCTGCATTAGCTACAGCAAAGAAGAAAAAACGATAAACAATCAGCGCAACACGATGCCCAAATTGCAACACCGTTAACAACCTAACTTATTCCATACCGAAACACCAATATGCATCTTTTCATAGCATCGATTGAAGACAAGCGTAATAGACAGGGCAGGAAGGCAGGCAGCATTCAAACATACGACCACACGAGTACCACTATAATTCCAGAGAGTATCAGGACAGGACAGGCAAACATGCTCCCGGTATCATTTATCTTTCAAACGCAAAACGAGAAAAACGCATCCCGGCGAGACGGACGAAACGGGAACGGGAGACGGTGGGCAGCACATATATACATATACAATACATCTTGGCGTGTAGCGTAAGGTTCCTTTCGCTCTGTGCGGAGCTCCGTTAGAGAGTTATTTCTTTGAGTTGATTGGCAATGGTTTCTGCGCATTGGGATGCTAGCGTCGTCTTATGTGGTATAAGTTTTTCGCAACCGCCCGGCTGAAATGCAACCGAAAGAGAGTCTCGAACGACGAACGGAGTACGGAGAGGGCGTGTGGCGCGGACGGCGGTTGCGACGGAGAATGCATTCTATTTTAACTACTGAAAATAAATGTATCATTATCTACATCGATGGATGGGAATATTTCATTGAGAGAAATTTTGAAACCGCATGAATAATGTGTCGTGAATGTTAACCAAGAAGGGTTTAATTTGCTGTTTTGATAAATAAATTTGTAGGGACTAAAAATGTACAAGAAGCATAAATAGAAATTCTATCATCCATTGCCTGTCTTTTAGAAATGTTGTCACGCACTGTACATCTCACTGCTGTGAGCGGTACTAAACAGTAGAAGCATCCCTGATTCCTACACCTTGGACTGTCTTACTATGGATATTTCTTACTATGTTCATCTAATTGGTAGCATAAGAAGGACATAAATTGGTAGGTATCAGATTAAAAACTGCGTATAAAATGTTAACATATCAATCAGTTTGTGTTTCTAGCAATATTTTATCGTCTTCCACTTCGACGATGGTATGACGAGCCCTGTATTTTTCTGTCAAGGCGATTTGTTTACAAAAACTTGCTCAAACAAACGAAAACAGGGAATAGCGAAGGCACAGAAAAGTTGTTGATGGGCGAATTCGTTTAGCGTGTAGCATTTTCAACACGTGCTGAGCGGTTTTCCTCCGCAATTATAGAGAGTAGAACGAAGCGTTCCTGTTGCTAATTTACCCACGTGTGAAGATAAAAGCATCGCAAACATGTCGATGCGTCCGGACGACCACCGTCGGAAGTGGGACCGTAAAGAGTATGAACGGCTCGCCCAGGAACGCATCCTTGCCAAGGATAAAGGCAATGAGGAGGAAGGTATGCGTGTGGGCTAGGACCCCGCGTTTTAAAACGGCCCTCAACATGTTTCTTTCATTCCCCAGAACCCGTCACCAAAGAGCTGCTCAAGCAGCGCGAGTACAAAGTCGATCTGGACAGCAAGCTGGGCAAGAGCATGGTCATCAACAAGAGCACACCGTCCTCGCAGTCCGGCGGCTACTACTGCAACGTGTGCGACTGCGTGGTGAAGGATTCGATCAACTTTCTCGATCACATCAACGGCAAGAAGCACCAGCGCAATCTCGGCATGTCGATGAAGGTGGAGCGCAGCTCGCTGGACCAGGTGAAGAAGACCGCTACCGGGAGTACAAGCGGGAGAAGAGGAAAGAGCGCAAGCGTAAGCACGACGATGACGACGAGGCGGACGCCGACCTCGATGCGGGAAGCTCAGAGATGGCCGCTATCATGGGCTTCGCCGGGTTCGGGGGGTCCAAGAAGAACTGAGCGAAATGCTCCTGTACGTGCGAAACCGCAGCAAAATAGTCAACACCATGCGGACCTTGCTGCGGGCCGAGCGCAGGGGTTCGTTTCTGTTCCGTTACTCCGGTTTCTCCGTCGCATGGTTCCAGCTCACCGATAATATTGTACTACTACAACACGCATACAAACAGACGTGCTTTACAAGGAAAAGAAACAAAAAACAGGAAGATACGCACTATTCGCAACGGTCCGAAATGCTGCCCAATTCTTATCTTGTGCATCTGTTGTTTAACCTTTAACGTAACACGTATTTGACACTATTGTAACTGAGGGAATGTATATTAGAATAAACATTATTTAAAACGTGACATATTGCTGCGACTGCCGAGTGTAATCGAAATAACGCTGGTTGTTCGGTAAGTGCATAAACTTTATTTCAATCAATAGCACAGTTCTTCGCTTAGCAATATTAAACATTTATCTGCTTCTCTGCCACGGCTTCCCTTTCTCGGTGATGCATATAATTCTCTTATAAACTCCCAAAAAACACAACAAACGGTCAATACCAAATTCGTGTGGCTGTGTGAGTAAAGCACATCCAACGGTCGGTACATTAACTCGGCGCAAAAAGCACGATTGTAAATAGGTACACATAACATCTAAAAGTGTGTGGAAACGAAAATAAAACCAGTGCGTTATCCACCCTTTCCAAATGTTCAAACGCTTCTCTAGGGGTGTATTGCAATAGTCGCAAAACACGGGAAGCACGTCGTCCATTGTGCGAGAGGAACGTTTTCGTGTGCATATCTAACAAAATGGCTTTCTTCTGCTCCTTGTCGTTGCATTGGTTTGCTTGAGGAGTGTGGTACTGGGCTTAAATGCGGCGCCCTAGTACCATTTCTTACCCGATGTGCGTAACTTAACATATTTGGGTGCATGATTAATGATTGCGGGCCAATGTATTCGAAACACGGGTAATATGTGTATTACGCGAAAAAGATCTTTTTAAAGTATTTCGATTAAGTAAATGTAGATAAAACGATGGTATTACGTTGTCGCAAACGTACGTGCGCAAAATGGTGCTGCTTGAGCGTAAATGTCGAGATTTATCATACAGGGCACCGATGCTGATTGTTATGTGACTAAGGCTATAAGATAGACTTTAGTTGAGATAGGACATGCATAATGGTAGTTAAGTTATCGTAACTATGCTTGCTTACGAACTACAATTTTGCCTTACACCTCGCCTTTTAAGCCTTACTGTTCTCCATCTCCGCCTGGAGGAACTGGGCAGAAAACGGTTGCTTGGTGATCGGTGTCAGCTGCACTTCTTGCATCGGTGCCTCGACCGCGTCCTGTTCCGGTGCCTCTCCCAACAGCCGAGCGAGATTGCTGTCCTTCCAACGACCGCTGTTGCCGTTGATGGTACGATCCTCGCACACGCACAGGAACAGTGTATCGACCACCATCTGAAAGGAAGATGCATTTAAGCCTGTTGTGGACTGTGCGGCGATAGACATTATCCGAATAAGCAGCATACCTCATACAGCGAGAGAATTATGTGAGCAAGGAAGAACGCAAACAGAGTGATCACGATTACTGGTGCCATGTAGAAGTGTAGGTCCTTGTTGTTGCGCAGCATGAGAATGCTGACCAAACCGCTGATTGCCGCTACGGCCAGCTTGCCCAGGAACAGCACAAAGTCACCGATGCCGTTGATGGTGGCCACCTGCAGTGCGTTCGTTGCAAGAGCGTTCCAGGCCTGTGGATGAATGTCAATAAGCATGCATTAGTATTGTGAAAACAGACGGGAGACACAGAGAAGGACACTGCCTGAAAACATTGCGAAAGATACGTCACAAAAATGTAGTAACCACTACGTTACAAAAAAATATAATTTTCCCCATCGCTAGTAAAACTCCCCCCAGATCTACTCACAATCTTTGCCGCCGGACAAAAGTTAACACCCTCGATGGCGATGACGGTGTACGCGTTGTGATTCAGATAGCGTATGAACTTCTCCAGCAGCCAGAAACTGCAGATGCAGCATCGTAAACAGCAGCTAGCACACTCGGAACCCTCCTGCTGGTGGCGCTTCAGTCTAATGAATGAAAAGTTTTTGTCAATCCCTATGCAACACACGTGAGAGCAATGGGAAAAGGCTGCATGCTTACTTCGCATACAGGTACGTCAGAATGAGACGCGGTATCTTGAAGAGCGTAATGATGAGCGAACCCTTCGCAACGGAGCCGAGATGGTA
This sequence comes from Anopheles cracens, assembly GCA_002091845.1. Lineage (NCBI taxonomy): Eukaryota > Metazoa > Arthropoda > Insecta > Diptera > Culicidae > Anopheles > Anopheles cracens. The sequence continues at coordinate 151,913 of KZ072193.1, forward strand.
CTTGAGCAGTTTGGCGATCGAAAGCAGCACCGGCGAATCCGTTGGCTTGCGGAAGTACCAGAATGCGACCGCCCCTGCAATGGCCAGCTGTTGGCAGGCGAAAATGAACTCAGTTGTCCAGATCAGCCCGAAAATGTAGATCCACAGCATGTGCTGCAACACGTTCACGTCGTGGTATTCGACCAGCTTGAATGCTGCGAAAGGGGCAACCAGAAATTAATACCAAGCACACTCCCAACCAGTAAACGCACACACTGCTACGTACATTTGAAGCTGGTATCGTTCTTTCCGGCCAGCTCCGGCTTCAGTTTCGTGTCGTTTGCAATGGAAGTGCTCTCCTCGAGCTGAGCCAACGGAAGCAGCGGTTTCACGCCGGGATAGTTTGCTGTAGCGAGACAAACGACGACCGCCACCCAGAAGACCAGGAAGATCAGCGTGGAGATGAGAGCGAGCACCGGTGGACCGGTTAGTCCCGGCAGCTCCAACACACACTTGCCCGCCTCCTCGAACAGGGCCGCCAGGCCGGTCAGTTTTTCGCGCAGATAGTAGATGATCACCAGGAGGATGACCATGATGCAGGTGGCGGCAATCGCGAGCACGTAGATGGTGGTTTCGTTGCGCACCAGCTCCTCCAGATAGGAAAGCTGCTTGTCCGTATCGAGCGTGTGTTTTGCCGAGTAATAGCTCCACCACAAGACGCCCGTGATGCCAACGCTGGCCACCACGACGATGATGCAGATGAGCCACGACACGAGCGTGGCCAGAAAGTGCAACAGCGTGATAATGATGACGGAAAACACCAAGCTCAGCGCGCACACGAGCACGATCGTTGGCCAGGCCTTGTACAGATCGCTAAACACCTGTTGCGATGCCTCCCACGAGTTGATCAGTGCGTACATCTTCTTCACATGCTGTAGCGGCGCGTTCACCCCGGTCGGGATGCAACGGTGGAGTACCGCGGCCGACTGGTACACCGGAAACGGAGGGCACGGTCCGTTGAAGTCGAAGTACTTCGCGCCTGCCGCTTCCTGCGTTTGCAGCATACTCATGTTGAAGTCGTACCGGCAGTACTTGGTCTGGCGATCCTCGTAATAGCGATACAGCTCGGCTGCATTCATGATCTCGCGCTGCGGACACTCCTTCACGCATATCTTCAGCGTGTGGCGCAGTTCTTTGATGTCGAGGAAGAATAGATACGGTTTGTCCTGCGTGTTCATCCCGGAAAGCGGGAAGTTGGAGAATTTGTCATTGCTGCGCACGCCGCACGTATTGCCGAACGAGTCGTACCCATTGATGATGCGGAGCGGATTGCCGTAGATGAAGGAAAAGATTGCGATCACAATCTGCATGCCCGGGGAAGCGAGGAGCAGGAAAATGTAGGAGAAAAAAACGGAGAGCCAATTAGGTCATGAAAGAGGTTAGTGGGGAGGGGAAGTGGTATATCGTAAAATTTGACCTTGAAGAGCATCGTAAGTCAGCCCCGGGTGGGGATTGTTTTTGTTTTTGAAAAACGAAACGGAAACCACCTTGGTACGATTTCCGGGCCACAGGGTCAGGGTAGATTCGAAAATCCATAGTGGTGTTCTGTGGGGGAGCAGTTCAAATGGCTGTGGGACACGATCATGGTGAATGACTAAGGTCAGGGCGGTTCCTATACCCCTTGCAATTACACTATAATTATACGCACGCACACCTCCCCTAATAAAGTCATTGCTTAATAATAGATGCAAAAGAATACTGTGATCGAAGTTTATCTCTTCATCAGCGTTTTTATGCATCGTTTATGCGCATGAGGGTTAGGAACATATGCTTTTTGGAGCAAAGTTTGAACATTTCTACTTACCAACGCGATCCAGAAGACGACGTAAAGCACAAGCCAAAAGATGTCCGTGGCGGAGCGTACGGTGACCGGCTGCACTTGTTGGTTGGGTTTGCTTTCAAAGCAACCCATCTTGAGGCGACTTACAACACTTTGTGCAGAATTGTTGGCAAACTAGGGGTCCCTACAACGTTCGAATTGTTGCGCTCGAATGGGTTTTGCGCGAGGGGTTGGCTAATGTGCTAATTGCGAACGCCGAAACCGTGTTCAAAACATTCCAGCTGGATGACGCGATCTCCCTCCCGGCAGCCTTTGTTGTTGTTATTGCTGTTTTGTTTGTTAGCGTCGCTTCGTTTTGTGTTCGACTGACAGCTGGCAGATGCGCGTCGCACAGTGGGTACGCCACACAATTTGAATCGGCGGTTGAACAGAGTCAGAGGCTATTCCCAAGTGCTGTTTCCGTTGCTAAAAGCTATTGTTTGAAATTGGATGCATAACTACTGTATGAACCCATCTCTGTGTATAATATCAATCTAGTAAAATCAGCTCTTTTTCGAAAGGACTCCTCTTGCTGAGCAAGGATGGAAAAGAGCTGTCACATGCGCGACCGTGCAGTGCGCCCAGCGTGCGAAAGACGAGGACAACAAATAAAACAAACGTCAAAGGGAAGCGAAACGTAGTTTTCTTGCTTTTTTCATTGGTGCACTCTTCTCCCCCCGCAGCAGGCAGGCCAGGGCATAATACGGATTCTCGAGGCGTTGTGTAAAGTGAAGAATTACCGTGTGCGGAGGTGAAGAACACAGATTAGATTAAATATCCGTGTGGTTCTACCGCCGAGCGTGCAGTTGATCCAGCCACCACGATCGTCATCACACGGGGTTGTGCAGTCGCGGGGTGGGTGTAGAGAGATTCTCTTTGTTTCCCTGCCTTCGCCGTGGTCGATCCTACCGACAAAACACGAACGTGTCGGTGCGCGCGGTAGTGTCAAGACGGGCGGTGCGGGTGGTACGGAAACCAGGGCGGCAGTTTCAGTGTGCAATCGCAGTAAATTGGCAAGTGTTGTTGCACCAACACACGCACACAGGCTCGCTACGCAAGGTGCAGTTTGGTTGTTTCTTGAACGCGGGTTTCTGAGATCCGGAAAGTGCAATGGATGGTGACTCGGAAAAACAGCCCCTCCTTAAGCAGCCACAGCAACAGCCACAGGATTCAGGATCGGTGCAGCGTAAGTATCGAGCGAAACGCCACCGCCACACGACGGCGGCGCACTTCCGGAAGAATGGTTGCGGTCGTTTTTTTGTCCCTCAATTTAGAAACATTAGCCGAGCCCGCGGAGCTCGTGTGCACTTATCAAAAGTTTGGAAATGATTTTGTGGAAATAATGTAATCCGCGCATTACGTTCGCAGCCAGACAGGGCTGTTCTATAGGGGGGTTCGTCTTTTTCCCCCTCTGATTTGAGCCCTGTGTTATGTGATGAGTCAGCTCCCGGTTGTTGTCTCTTTTCCTCCCAGCAAATTATGCCCTGCCTGCTGCGTTAGAAGCAGCTTGACAAATGAAAATCACACACTACCGGTGCTGGGTTGCTGGTTGTGGAGGGTGTGGAGGGTGGGACGACGGCACGACCGCAAATGTAGCAAAAGAAATGTTATTTCTTTTGTTTTTATACACATTTGCTCGCTTATCAGCAAAGGCCGGGCATAGCAAGCAGCAGCTATTGCCCAAGAGATTGTCGTTTCCGAAAGGCCTTTACAATGCGATAGGCGCAGGAGAATGAAGACGACGACGGTTGTGTGGGATGTGGAGCTGGCATGTCATAAACATTTACCCCGGCAGAGAAAACAATCGCCCCTCAACTCGCTTCCTTGCCATCCGTTGAAACCGGGTGGCCTACCGGGGGAGGTTAGCTCACCGGCGATATTAGTAATGAATTTATAAAACATCAATTGCATAAACGACCTACGCCAATTCATTGTTCCGCGATCGAATAAGCAAATAAGCAATCCCATTTCCAGGCTTATCATACAGCAGCAGCATGGACTACTAACATGATGTGTCATCTTTCCTTTGCAGCGGTCGTGAATGCCTCGCCCATCGGTCCGGACGAGGTGCCGCCCTCGTATCAGCAGGAGCAACAGAATAGTATTATAGTTACGTGCCGCGTGTGCCAGGCGCTGATCGACATCTCCTGGAAGAAGGAACAGCATGTCGTCAAGTGCCTGCAGTGCAACGAAGCGACGGTATGTGATCGTATCGGGGAGCACGGGCGAGAGAAATGCGAAAAGAATCGTAATCGTGATATGCGACATGCTTGATCGCAGCTGAAAGTTGGTTGGCATTTGGTTTTTGCTGTTTTCAATGAATGGATGTCTTTACCACAGTGGAAGAAACCATGCACGGAAGCCTTTTTGCTTTCCTGTAGCACGTCGGAATCTCATCCCTGCAGCATGCTGCTGCTGCTGGCTCCGCCGCCTTTGTGGTACAATGAAACTTGATCCGTTTAATCCACCCAGCAAGACCGGGCTCGGTCGCGGAGCGCGCATATGATATAGTAGTAACACCGTTTCGTAGAGTGTATTTGCTTGCTTGCCGCGATGCTAGTGGTGGTTGTGGTGGAGGAGTGGGTGCGATAGCTTTTTGACGCTTGACCAGTGGTTGCCAAAGTGTGTACTTTTTTAAACCACGAATTGTATACTGGATTATTGGAGAAACAGTGCTTCGTTCTCCTTCTAAATAAGAATCGCTATCTCTATTAAGTAAAAAAAGAAAAAGATTCTAAAATGCTTTATTTTTCTTTCGATTTTCACACGTTCTTCAAACGTGAAACCAACATAAGTTTCTGTAGAACGTTTTCTTCTATGCGATGCATAGTGATGTTGAAAAATTATCTCCTCGTAAATTTGCTGACCACTGCCTCCTGGTGATAGGCGAATGCCGAACGTGGGTTTTTCCTTCGGAAAGATATATGAAGAACAGAGGAAAACACAAACACACATGACACTAAGGGGCGCTATGCTTAGAAAGGCACACGACTGTAAACGCCAAACCTTATAAGTTGAACATGAAATTGAATCCGTTGTTTTTAAGCCAAGGATCAGAAAAAAATCCTGAGAAAAACATTCCTCGGAACCCTTTGTCGTTTGTTTGGTAATGATATGCTTCACTCTCCTCTTCTCTTCCTCACGCAGCCCATTCGAAATGCACCGGCCGGCAAGAAGTACGTCCGGTGCCCGTGCAATTGTCTGCTGATCTGCAAGAGCTCTTCCCAGCGGGTCGCTTGCCCGCGGCCCAACTGCAAGCGCATCATCAACCTAGCCCCGAGCCCGGTGACACCGCCGCTGCTACCGATGCCCGGCATGTGCCGTGTCACCTGCGGCCACTGTCACGATACGTTCTTGGTACGACTTACTCGAATCCCCTTCACACCAGTTCCGTGCGTGAAATAATGTCCCTCCTCTCACCGAATCGTTATCGTTGCAGTTTGATACGCTGAAGAACAATCTGGCGCGGTGTCCGCACTGTCGCAAAGTGTCGTCGGTCGGAGCCGATTTCTGCCGCAAGCGACGCAATCTACACTTCCTTGGTGGAATTATATTTTTGGCAATCGGCATCGGCGTTACGTTTGCGACCTATAACTACGTGAGGGTAAGCCGACGATCGCTATAAGTGCATTAACTGAGTCCGCGCATTGCTAATGCACTCCGTTATTTTTCGTTCATTGCAGGATTATAGTGGAATTTTGGTGGCATACATTAGCCTTTATCTCATCTCTTTGCTGCTCTTCGCAAAGACCGTCTACTACTGTTCGCTGAAGATAAGCAACATAGAGGGGCCGTTTACAAATGTGGCATCTTAAGCAAGCGGTCAACCACAAACACATTCCTAGAACAAGAGAAGCAACAGTTTGCATTGCTTCTCTCTCTTTCCCATCATGGTGGTGTGGCATGCACAGGATCATGGCATGCTTATGGTGATAGCCGGTAGGTAAGGGAAATAAAGCGACGGTTGTGGTGCGGGTGTGCGTGTGTGTTGCTGCGAACAACACCAAACCGTGGCACCAAGCAGATTGACCAAAATTCGTAAACAAAAGTCAGCGAACAGATTTAGAGGTTAAATTGCAGGAGTTCAAAAACGAAAACATTAGATCAAAATCATGCACGATCAAAATCAAAATTATTCAGCTGATATCGAACCACCTTCTCCAGTCGATTCGTTTGTTACGCGCTGCTATCATAGAGACTTAGTTCGTAGTGGCAAGCCGGACAACACACGGATTTAGGAGTAAGAAGAGAACTTGTCACTAGTTTGCGCTCTTTTGGCGCCTCAGTTTGCGTTATTGGTTATGGTTATGCGCTTCCTACCGCAAGGCCTTTTTTGTGTATGTGTGAGTGTTTATTTGTTTAAAAGCACTTTTCGGTTTAGGGAACACCGAGCCGCTTTTCCCGTTACTGGGTACTACTGTCGCTTCTGTAATTTTGTTTACTGATCGTTTGTTTTTAAACAATTTGCTACGGTTTTGAGTTAATTTTTATCGCACTTAGCTCAGTATATTATGGTTAACACATGATTGTATAAAAAAAAACAATGTGAAGGTGTAGAAATCATTTGTTGCTCTAGCTAGCGAACACACACACACACACACTATGATTGTGAAATATGTTTGGCCATTGGATGGATCGATGATACGGCTTTTGCATATGCTACGTTACGGCACGACGAAGATAAGAATGCCCGTGACGAGTCGCACGGGAGAAGCGAGGAAGAAACATTTATTCATCCATATATACATACGAAACATAAAATCATAAACTACCTTCATACAGGCACATTCGTGCAAGGCGGATGTCGCTATATGTAGTACTAGCATCTTAAGGATATAATTGGACACAGGGAGCGTAAAGATCGGTACATCTTAAAGAGCGCCTGCTTCGGTGACGTGAGGCGTTCCTATGAAGGCTCGTCGCCATTGCTGCAGATGCAGACGATGGAATGCATGGAACATACAGTGGTTATTAGCTAATGTTTTACTAAAGATTGAACATAACTTAAGTTACGTATTCGAACGCGAACCTGTAAATTGAGCGCGCGTCCCTTCACGACGTTGTCCAAGCAAACCAATGTTAATCTTGAGAAATGTACTATCCCCATTGTTCTAAAATGATATTATTTGTATGATCCTACATGTACCAGCAAATTAAACAGATAGAAAGAATTATGTGGAATAAGTTTTGTGGTATTGTTGAGCAGGAAGTGAACCGTGTGGGTATGTGGGTGTAGCCAAATGCGCATACAATAAAGCTTTGATTGGATCTGGTCAGTGATTGGCCGTGGCTAGCTGGAGATGTGAGACGAGCGCAAGATGGAGCGTTCCTCCCAACGATAAAGTAAAATAAAATACGCTTTCTACATTTCTCACACTACTAGGTGACGAACTCGCTGCTCTGTGAGTTGTATAAGCAGTATGAAGCAGAAATAAAGGCAATTTAGATACAATAACTCACATCGGGGGTCTTTTTCGAAAACAGAAATACTACAAAACGGGTTCCACACTAGCTCCACGTATCCAAGCCAAGTTCATGGCCACCGTTGGGATCATCCAGTACGCTGCTCAGGTACGACATTACCGTATACATTCCAAACTGTCAGGAGTTTATTCCCGGGGGACCACAGTTGGTTAGCTTGTCCTTCACCTCCTGCAGGTTCACCTGCCGCTCGGTGCATAACATCGTCAGGAACTGCAGGTATTCCTCGTAGTCCAGTGTCGATTTTCTGGGGGAGAAAGTGCAGTGAACAGGATATTGCAAACGATTCCCCACATACGCGTGTTACATCCTGCCCTATCTGCCAGATGGGCATTGTAAAGCGCGTGCAGTGCACGCGATTTTACCCCTTTTTCCGCGATTACAGTAACTTTACCTGAACTCGAAGAATGTTAGCCCGGTTTGCGTGAGGGTGAAATGTTTGGCACCGATTAGGTCCGCCTGTTGCATCCAGCAATCACTCTGAGACAACAGGATACGTTTCCCATCGCCCTGGAAGGAATTTAGCGCTGGCCGATACTTTGCAAACAGCGTAAACATCGAGGTGAGCGTAGGTGGTTTAGCTTTGGCCGCTGGATTGGACATTGGGATTTGGGTACACTAACGAATTTTGGATGGGAAACGTTCGAAATGTTACTGAGTGCGGAATGAGGAA
>KZ072193.1:159934-170641 GCA_002091845.1 Anopheles cracens
GTGTATGTTTAGCTTGCTAGTAGCAACCGAAACCCGGCGTTGCTAGGAAGCGAGCACGATCTATGCCAATGGGTGCTTTGGTAACGCATTTTGTGTTGTCGTAGGGCAGGATAGGAAGTACAACTTTTAGAATAAAGTTTGTCTGATTTAATGTATTTACGATTAATCTTTTAAAATAGTGATTTGAATCGAAGAAAAAGGAATGGTCTAAAGAGTGTCCTCGTGGAGGCTAAATAACAGGGAGTATTTCATAAATAGATAATGTTCAACATATTTATTGCTCGTAATTCATTGAATTGTTTCTTTTTTTTATATGATTCCAACGGTGCAATCGTAAGTTGATTATTCAGTTAAAAAGGAGCAGAGCCATCTTGCCTATATTCATCTTGGCTGTCGACTCGTCTCAATTGTACTCATCCTGCACCGACTGAACGCAACGGGTTTGCACAATTGTGTTGTTTGACCGCCCACAGAAGAAGTTGTGTGACCAAAAGAGCCATCTACTGCACGGTATTGCAAACAAACACTTAAATAGAAAGGTTTTCCAGCTAAAATTTCAGTTGAAATTTTGTGTTAAAATCGGGTGATTTATACCGGACCCTGTTCAATGGGAAATTGAGAAATGTCAAAACCTTCCACCGCGCACGTTCATCTATACGTTGGGCAGGTTAGCTGATGGAAATTCGTCATGCCACCATGTTAAATCTGCTGATCAAAACATAACAACATCTACGCAAAGTGTGCCATAACGAACCGCATATAAAATTGTAAATAAATCGTACCGAACAACTAGCATGGCTATGTGTGTTTTAAAATGCTCTAATTGTTCATAATTGTGACCAAATTCAACCGAAATCGACACCATACCAAGACGTCAAACTGACGGCTATTTCTCGATTGTCAAATCATGCTCTCGCGACCGAACCTGCACCTCGTGTAAACCTCGATAAGAGCAATCGGGGAAAAAGAGGCAAATGAAGTGAAAAAAAATCGACGATTTTGCGGCCGCCGCGGTACGATGTAAATATTTTCGCCGTTTCGGAGAAAAACATTTCGCAGGTAACAACCGTGCGCGCAGTTCGTGCGTAAGTGTGTGCATGCGTGCGTGCCTTCGTTCGGGGAAAAAAGTGCATCCATGAAAGGTATTGCCCGGTGACCGGAACCTCCACCTTCCGCTTCCTGTCCCGCCACGGCCGGTTCTATTCTTACCTTCCCGCGGCGAGCGGCCTACAGTGGCACCTCGTGTTCTTAGCAGTCGTGTCGAAAAATTCCGATAAGAAAAAATGACGTGTTGAAAGCAGCTGCATGGACGGTGGTACGCTTCCACTTGTGCGCGAGTCGCCCCGTAACGTATCACCCCGCCTCATGGGCCCAACATAATCAGCGGAAGAGTGAGCGTTCGGGCGCATTACAAATGGAGAATCACATTGTTTCGCGTCGGTCGGGTTGGGAGCGAAAATGGAGTCATTCCGTGCTGGCGCTGCTTCCGCTCGAGTGATTCTCGCCTAGCATTAACTTGTGTCTGCGTTTCTCTGCGTGTGGCCGGGAAGATAAGTCGCATTTTCCCCCATTCCGGCATTCTCGCTCCTTTCGCAGCGAAAACCCGCGCAAGAACGCGCACACCAAGTGTCATAAGCGGTTGCATATTCGCCCTGCTGCGTCTTCTGCACCGGGTGGGAAAAGGAAGAAACGCCGAACTGCATTCCCCTTCGGGCGAGATAGAGTGAGCAGGAGCAACGCAAAGGACGAGTGAAAACGCAGGTTCTGTGCATCGATAAACGGCACAGACGGCAGCAGTGAGGCCAGAGTGCATATAATAATTTCACCGGTCGCAAACCTGGAGTTGGTCTCGCGCGTCTGTTTTGACGGAAACGGAAAGTGAAAGCCTGTCGTCGAAGCGAAACCAGAATGAGGGGCAAAATGCGTGCGGATGGATAGTCCATACTGGTAGGAGCGGAGCGCCAAAAAAGGCAGCAACTTTTGCTTTCACGCGCCTTCCTTTCCGTGGGAAGATTTGGTGCGAAAATTGCTACCCACCCCGTGTGTAGTGTTTCTAGGTGGTGTTGTGAGAATAATACTCCACTCTAAGAGCAACAGGAACTGCACCTTACTTGGACAGCGGCCATCTACTCCTTTGTCAGCATACTTCCCACACGACAACATTCCCCAAAAGCTTCTTACATTCGCTCCAATGTAAATGTAGATTCGCTTTCGTCCAATCATCCGGTACTACCCACCAGCAAAACCAAATGGGCAGTTTTTTTTTCTCCGCGAGGAAGTTATATTTGTGCGCGTGCTTCCTACCAAACGTTCCACCGGTTCTACCCTACGCAGAGTTCGTTGGAAAATTGACGAAAAAATCGTGTGCGTGTGCGCGTTTGTGTGTATGTATGGTGCAGTGTGGTGCGTGCTAAATCCGTGTCACTCTATTTTCGATCTGCTGCGCCCTCCCCCTTTCCGATCTGTCACCGATGCAAGCCAACCGATCAGGCATGAGGATCACATCGTGGTTCAGCTGGTGGCCTTTTCTCATTTTGCAATAGTTACGTGCGTTCCGCGGTACACGGACCGTGTTCACACTTTCAGCTGGAAAATGCATCCGATCGGGTGGGCGGATGGGAAGGCCTGTGGAAATTAAGTAATTTTACCGCACACCCACCGCAGGTGGTGGCAAAAAATGCACGCTGGTTAGGCTAATATTGGTGCACAATGTTGCATAAAGTGTGCTGATAAATGCATTCATGAATTAGCTACGTCCACCACTGGCAGTTTCCTCCCCCCGGAGGAAGTGACAGCAACGCAGGTCTCCTCCCCGTACATTGTGCAAGCTTTTTGTTATGGTTGATAAAGTTTAGTAAAAGGTAATAGCTGGCTTCCGGTGTTATTAGCCGCCCGTTGCGTGGTTACCACCTGCGTTGCATGGTATGGTGCTGCTGGGGCTGGGTTATTACTATTATTTTCGCATAAAGGCGTCACGTGTGCACGCGAAGAGAGGACACACGCGCAAAAGGGATGCACTACACGCGGTGTAATCACATTAGCCGTCGGCTTCATTATTCTACCCGCAGAAACTTTCTCGTCGAACAAAAGTCAATCGTTACGTGTAATTATTTCGAAGAATTAAGCTGTACGGAGGCTTTTTCTGTTAGTACCGATGCATCCTTTCGCTGAGTGCAGCGTTCGCACCATAAAGTACGTCCCATAATGCCTTGGCACAATGGTAAAGTAGGCTACGGTAATGACTTCAATGTAGAGAAATGCTCGACCTGTTGATTTTGCAGTGTGCATGTCACGATGATTGAATTACATGTGTGTCTTTGAAGGTTAAAAAAAACGGAGCCGAAGACACTGCAACCATACCCAGACGACGGTTTGCAGTTATTCCACATCCACGGACACCCCTCCAACGATATTAAACTTCGCGAGGGGACCACAACACCGAAAAGAGTGTGCTGGAGAAGCGCATGAATGACGGATGGTTAAACGGGTTGATAGTGCAGTGAGCTGTAGGTGGTGGGAATGGATATTGGTGGTATGGATGTGAAGATTACCTTGAGCTCCTTCCAATCGGCAGGCGCGACATTTCCATATGAGTTGTGCGTTGTTTTAATTCGCAATAAGAAAAAAAAACTCAAGACAATAAACCGTGCGATGGTGTTGCACGAGATCTGCATACGTAGAAGCCTCAATATGATGAGTTGGTTAGAAATCTCCAAACACTGTAAAAACTCTATTCATGTTATCTATAGAAAATTTTCTTAACATATGGCACTAGATTGGTTCGCCAAAACCGGGACATTTTCGTCCCCAACCATCCTCAAAAGCTCCTATGTTGGCCTTCAACAACTGCGAGAGCCTACGCGAAGATGTCTTTTACGATGTTGTTTTAGCGCGCGACCAGCCATTATATCATCGCAGTGCTCTGGTTTGTCGCTTTTATTTATTTCGGTCCATATGCGGCTATGTTTATTTATTGATTTCATGGCCAAATTACAGACACGGATGCTATATAGTTTTTGTTTATTACCACTTCCACCCAGGACATTTATGCGCCCTCAAGTTCATGTGCAAACAAACCGACAGGAACCGACGGAAGCACGTGTAGCGGTTGCGGTGGCGTAATAATGATGATGGACCCTTCCGTCCCACCCTCCCTCTCTCACAGACCCCAGCGATATCTTGTTTATTTCTCCGTTTCTACTTTTAGTTCCACGCGAGCAGCTGATAGCGATAAGCAGCGCCGGTGCAGCTGTGATTCGCGGTGCCTACTTTGGTGGTGGGGTATTGCAGGTTGTGGCATGCGACGCTGGATTCCCGAATTCGGGCGCCAGGATTGCGTCGGAATTGGTGATGACCTACAATTACACCTGTACAATACCGGCTGAGAATCGATCAAACAGTCGCCGTGTACGTAAACAAGCAAACGTTTGCACTACCTTGCCAGAACGGAAAAGGAAGGAACGCAACGTAACGCGCGGTGTACGACACATCCTTGTGCAGTCTAGAAGATGAGGGCAGCAGCGAGAAAGAGCGCGGCGAGCGCATGCATAATAAGCCCCGTGCCTTTGGTACAGTCGCGCATGTAAAACGACACCGCACTGTCGTTGGCCGGCGCAAGATAGGGAAACCTCCAGTCACCGACAAGAATTCACATCTCGTCTTGCAATCCGCTCGCGACATTGCGTGAGTAGTGCCAGTTACGAAGTACCGTGGGCCGAAGCAACATGGCAAGCAAAACACCGGTGGTAAATAAATCCGGTTGTTACCACAGCGTTTCCGAAACGATCCACGGCGCGCGTGCTAGGACTTCTGCCTTATCTCTGCTTCTCGTGGGCACGGCGAAGGTGAAAAGATTGGTTTCCCGATTGGACCAGTGCCTGTTTGAATGGCGCGACTATCGTCCAGCTATCGGTGGTCTCCACCCCCTCCAAAGGCATACGTGACAAGTTGTCCAGAGGATGCGATAAATGGATGTATGGCCGCGTGTACGCCTTTAAATTAAGACTTGTTGATATCAATTGTGGAGACATTCCGGAGGGACTGAATGGCGTCCTTGATTGCGGTTTAGGAACGTTCGGGGGAACAACGTAACCGTCCGCGTCATTGACCGCGTCTCGCTCGATCCAGGCGCCAGCATATGCCACCACTAGACGTTGATTTTATTTTTGACTCACGGAAGCGAAGCGTTAGCCGACTATCTATCATCGAGCTTTGCTTTCAGAGGCTAATTGTGCTAATTGTTGGAAGACGAGCGAAGGGTTATTTTTTGTTTAGGAACGATTGATCGTGGGAGCGATAGCAATCGTGGCCAGTGCATGGATCGACGTTCGATCGTCTTTTATTATCAATCGTCACGTGATCTTTGATCTCGTGGCTGGTTAACGTGTCGTCGCGGTCGCCCATTGGACACCGCGCCGATAGACGCACGAAATAAGTTGTCTATCGGTTGTTAAATTGTATTCAATTTCCAGACCCAAGACAGTCAATCGCCATTGATCAATCGCTCGATGACAAATTTGCATGAACAAATGGCTGGTTGTGGTCGGTTCGCGTACGGCTCAGACTGTCCGACACATTCCGGGTCTATATCTGTCTTGCGCATATAACCTGACCGCCATTTATGTACACTTGTACGGAGACACCTTCTAGTGTGCGGGCTGCTGCGATCGATGCCCTAAAATAAAGGCACGTCAATTCTCTTCCGAGTTTTGGATCAACGTACTGAACGGGTTCTGTACGATTTTTTCAATCAGAAGCTGTCTATCCAAATGATCCAAAAGCACGTGCGTCATTAAGATGAGGTTTTTGCTAGGAACACCGATACGATCACCTTTTTTGTCATTGTCGAACCTCGCTGCGCCCACTGCCGCGATGTGAATTGCATGATCCTCGAGGGTAGTGGAGCATTTGTATTTAATCCGCCACCCATGTACGGAACATTGAAACGCAAGAAATGTGCATTCAATGATGAGAGTGCCACGCGGCATTGGATCGAGTTGCGTGAAAAACGACACATTTTTCGATGAATAACAAATTAACCGACAGCTACTGTGTAAGGCCATGTGGCGTTGACACGTGCCCGCGTGCTATTGGAAAACGGGAGGAACGCGGAGAACCCTCCGGCGCCCGGCCGCCGCTGCCTAATGCGGTTATGTGATATAGATGAACTAAAGCGCCACGTCGATGCTGGTTACTCTACAGCAAACAATTGGGCTCTGTAGTAAGCTGCAGTGCACACAACCGAAAACTTGCACCACCCCCTCGTCGTCCCGGTTGAGTGCGCAGTGCCCCACGTGTGTGGTAGTTTGGTCGGTGCAGCATTTTTTCGCATGGTGGCGAAGCTGCAGGGTTAACGCGTCAAGATCGGTGTTGTTTATTTTCAAGTTATAGTCAAGTGATAAAGCCTGCCACGCGCTCGGTGTGACACCGTAAAGTTTCTTATCAATGCTGGCGCGGAATAAATAATGTCAGGATTGTGTTTTTTACAGTGCGTCGTTCGCTAGTGCTAATGGTACGTACTCCACTTTTCTGCAAATCATATGCAACAACAATCGACCACCGTATGGTGGGGCGTATGTCTGTGTACTACTTTGATGTAACCCAATAAACGCGTCACGGGCTTGTAAATCGTTGTACCACCAGCATTGATGTCGGGTTTTCCAAGCACCAAGTTTTCGTACAACATGTCTGTGAACCAGGTAACTTTAACTAACAGTTTAGTGATTGAAATGTGGCAAACGTTTCGGGAGGAAGACGTTTGAGTAACACCCGCGTTAGCTTAGGAACTCGTTTGAAGTCAGTACGGCTAGCGCGTAATCTCAGGCATTCGTGATAACTCACGACCATGGTTGGGGCAAGGATTGCACAACGGCCGACAAGGGTTGCATAAATAATAATGCTTAAATAAGGACAATACGTACGGCATAAGCAGCAGCGTATTTGGAACGCTATTGCCAACACTGGTCATTTGTAACCTTAAACCCGTACGCGCTACTGCTTTATCATTTTTCGAAATGCGTGATTACTACCACCGGATTCGTTTATCGGTATACGACGACTTGGATTTATACTTGTGAAAAATCAATAAATCATATCTGAAATCGTGATTAGAGTGTGGTAGTGTGTTAATTGGCAGCGCCTACTATACGCGTGAATCAGCAGCAAGCACGCAATCAAAATTCTTTGCTGATGATTGTAAGCACATTTGGTTGGATTTTGAAGATAAAGTTTATATCGTTCATCGCCTTGCATAAGTGTGTTTTTCTTCAATTCATTTTTATTTTAAGGCTAATTGCTGTGTCGTACTGTATATAAATGTTTCCTTTCAACGCTTAGCTCCCTTCTAAGCAGGCTTGTAAACACTAATCTTCAGATTACCTTTTTCGCGTATTCTCCATCCTTCCTGCAGAGGTTTCTGGCAGCAATCCCATAAAATATGCTGCTCAGCATGGAGTCGTCCGGTGATTTTTCGTTTGGCCCAGTGGGATACATTATGCCTATACACATTGCATGAATTCTGAGGAATTTGCTCATCGGTCGTATTATGCCGGTTGATTGGCCAATATTTAGATGCAGCCCCTGGCCTACTGCGCTGCATTCTTGGATTGCATTGCTGAGCAGATTGGTTTTGAGGCAGCTGCAGCCGAAAAACACGGGTAATTTGGACGTTTTTGTATATCTATATGTAGAAAAGTTTGTCATGTTTTAGTTACCAAAACACGCGTATTCTATGATGTTTTTATGTCGTGTGTTGAACTCTAATTAAAACCCACATCTCCCAGACGAACGGTGGCAACGATCTACATTTCCTTTTATTGCCATCAACCGGGGAGCCGAATTTTCGTTGTCCGCAGTTTGTGCGTTGGTAGATTCAAGTTTTTTTTGCGCGCCAGTTCTAACTCATTCTCTCCGTTGCGCGGTTCCTTTCGCACGGTGTGCTCGTGGATTGCGCTGATTGGTCAAAAATTTCTGCCAACAACGGAATCGTTGCAGGGAACCAAGCGAGACCGATGTTCCAGGAAACAACGAGCAACGGGCGCGCCAACACACCGCAACAGCTTTCGCGGAAAGTAAGAATCGCTCCTTGCGCCGTTAAACGGGTGAAGAATTTGCGACTTCAGCTTTCGGGTGTCTGCGTTCTCTCTTGCCGTTTTTAGCGTTCTTTCGTTTGGGCAGCGATCGAGCGCTTTCCATTATAAAAACGAAAGCAACGGCCGGCGTTAGGAGCCAGTAAGCGCTACAGTGCCGGGAGTGAATGTAGAACAGACGTGTGGCGGCTGTGCATCCGTTCTTGGTTCGTTGTGCCGTGTGAAGTGTGATCGTGTGATCGCTATATTATAAGCGAAAACTAAGTAATAACGCAATTGTGAATGATTAATTTAAATAAAAATAGTTTTCCTACAACGAATTACCCACCTTACCATCGCCCTCGGACAAAGTGTTCCAAGCATCAATCATAACACACCGCTTCCATTATGCGAGGCAGAGGGGGCGGACGCCACCGAGCGTAAAATTAATGCTGCTAATTCTTTTTAGATTTGCTATAAACAACTCCCTTCCCGAACGATGTGTGCTGATGGCGTACGTCTAGGTACGTCTAGCAGTCGAGAAATTACACCAATTGCGAACCGAAAGGTCGTCGGTAGGACGCAGGGCGAGCGGCAGGCGAACCTTTGAATACGAATTAACCTGGGTCGTAATGTGGTTCGCAAAAAAGGAATCTCATTCCCTTCGAGAGCCACAGCCACGGTGAACGCGCCATGTTCAGGGTCAGGATGGCAATAATTTTGCTTACATTTAGAGGGCGCACGATTTCGGTGATGGTTCTGGCGCACGATAAACAACAGTTGGGAAAGTTTGATCAAACAAATTTCTCCAACCCTTCACGAACTTCTTCGCCCCCCTACTATACACACACAGACGTCATCGTGCTTTCATTTCGCTGTGCCGTGCAGGACTCCCCATCACGCATACACACGCCCACGAAGTCCGGACCCAATGCCAGGGTCCTTTTCGGTAGAGTATGCTTCTCCGAGGCCTCGGAAGGGCAAAAGTGAGCCTTTGCTTTCAGCGCTTCCCTCCTCACTGCCAAGGTTATTGAGTTGTTGAATGTAAGACGGAGGAACGCGAACATAATGGATCCGTCCAGTGCTGGGAGGTACAACAAGCATACGATCCTGTGTCGATGGTTAGAACTAGACTTATCGTGTGCCAGGATAAAGCTCACAGAGAAACGCCGGACGTTTTGGACCATTGTAAAGCAGACGAAAAGAGTTGAGTCGTGAAAGAGTGATAGACTCATTTTCGATTGTAAATTTCAATAAAACCGTCCATACTGAGTGGTATCGATCTCGCCACAAACCCGCGGAGCGTACAATTATAGCTGCATATTTTGTGCGTTATCGCGGTAATCACTTAGAGTCAAGCTCTTGGGCCTCATGAATAATTTGCCTTCATTTCTGTCCCCCCGGCGTGTTATCGATCATCGCAACTCTCTGGCCCCTGTTGATCAACGCGGTTACGAAATAGAATGATAGCGTGACCCAAGTCAATTTACTGTTATCATATCTAATTGACATTTAATTTAAACTATTTATGTGTTACCTGTTTGGGTGACAAACAAGAAAACGTTCTAATCTTGTCTCAATGCTTGGTCTCTTACAGGAGTGTTCTGTGGTCACGTCTAGTGCGTGACGATTGTTTGGATACTTTCTAAGGATAATCAATGGAATTGAATGTTCCGGGCAGCAGAAGCAGCAGTGTTCGGCGGGTACGGAGTGGTGTTTTTCGGAGTGAAATTTAATGCTTGAAGGACCTTCCAGAGGGAGTGTGAATTTCATCGGTAAAACCGTTGATTTAGTGTCTGTGAGTGAATAAAGACAAAAGATCGTTACGGGCAGCGGTAGTAATCGAATCGAAGTAGCCAAGTTACAGACCAAACCACGATGGCCCGTCATTTCATGGCCGTCTGTGTCGTGTGTCTGCTCTGTGCGGATCACGTCCCTTGCAAGCAGCATTTCGCCGACAACGGCAGCAGCAGTAGATCATCGCCCGAGACATACGATGAGCGGGCACGGTTGGACCACCAACGCGAACTGGCCGCGATTACCTTCGGAGGATCATCGCACCAGGATCATCGGATAGTGAAACGACACCATCATCACCATGACCATCACCACGACGACGAGGAAGCAGAGAACGGGAGCGGTGCAACGACAGAGTTTGAGCGGCTGCTGAAGGAGAAGGTGGAACAGTTCGTGCGCAAAATTTTTGCCGAGTACGGCGACCCGGAAACCATGACCATGGGAGTGAAAGGGTTCGAAAGCATGATGCGCCAGCTGGACATGTATCGGTTAGTGTCGGGTGAGGACGGTTCACATCACGCGGTGGAGAGTGGGGCGGATGCAAGCCATTCGCAGCAGCAGGTAGATTCTTTAAAGGTACGTTCTCCTATCTTGAGTGAAAGTGTTAGTGTCAAACTAATGTTTGTTGTCTGTTGCAGTGTATTAACAGTAGTGACTTTCTGCGACGCGTTACACCACCGAGAATTCCATCCCAGGAGTGGGAAGAAGCAATGGCAGCTAAGAGTGATAACAGCAGCAGTAAGCTGACAGGAAAGGAAGGCAGCAATAGCACAGACGGTGCTAAGGATACCAATAAGAAATCAACTGTATCAAATGACAGGATACAAGATGATAGTGGCATCGC
>KZ072193.1:174985-192430 GCA_002091845.1 Anopheles cracens
GGAAAAAGAAAGAAGCTAAAACAATAGAATAATTTTAACTGCATATTTTCTAGGTCTAGTTAGAGAAACATTACTAACTTTTGGATCGTTTTCCCCCGATTTGGGGGAAAACTCTGGTACAGTGTGCCCGAGTGACAAAATAATCTGGCGCTCGTCCATGCGTTCTGACAGGTTGATCGCAAATTGTTCCAACATCAAGAAACGTTCCGTTTGAAACCTTTTCGGCAAACGAGAATCGAGAAAAACATTGGTTGCTAACTCATGACCAAAGCTCGAGAAGATTTCACAGTCTGCCTGATAAGTGGGAAGTAAACAGGTAAATATAAAAAAGAGAGTTTCGCAGAGAGATGTCCATTTATATATTTTCCTGCGGAACGTTTCTTTCTACAAACCCTGGAGGTTGCCTCTTCAACGGAACGCCTCCAATCTCAAACGAAACAAAGTGATGCTGTCAAAGTTGTGTGCAATGTTGCTGACGTTTCCTAAAACTGTTCGCTACTAAATACGATTTTCACGTATAGCCGCAACCGATATTTTTAAGGTAACGTGGTGATCGAGGTCCACAACGAACCCGCTCCGTGCTCCCCTCACCGCTGGACACTCCCGGGAAATGATTCCAAAAGGGTTGACGTGTAGTGGATCCGCCGCATCTCTGCTGCTGATAGGGCTCCTGCTTGCCCTCGGCGCCAACTTAGACCGTGTGAGCGGCGACGTGGGACTGGTGCACCGCCGCTTCGAGTACAAATATTCCTTCAAACCACCGTACCTGGCGCAGAAGGATGGCACGGTGCCGTTCTGGGAGTATGGAGGACGTAAGTATTGTATCCAGTCAGAGAGGGGAGTGGGAGATTGCTGTGGGAGCCAGCGAACCGAAAAGACGGCTGGTGGCGATGTGCAGGTGCGAGCGAGACGGCAGCAGAGTTGGTCGCGCGAACAGTTACACGTCAGAGGATTTTTGGTGGACCAACAACAACGTGAACCTCACTGGAGTTTCTTGGAGATAAGCCCGGTAGCGAAATTGGGCGAAAACCCGCTAGATGATCCATTACCACTCCTGTATCATGTAGACCAACCAAACCAAATCCATTTGCCGAAAACCGGTTTACGTGAAAGTGACCTATCGACAACGATACGTCCTTTCCGAAACCCTTCCCGCAAGACAGACTTTCCTACAGAGAACACCTTTACTAACTCCTTTCGCTTGCTACGTGTGTTTCAGATGCAATTGCCAGCTCGGAGAACGTGCGTATTGCGCCGTCTTTGCGCAGCCAGAAGGGAGCCATTTGGACCAAGCAGAAGACGAACTTCGACTGGTGGGAGGTAGAGATCGTGTTCCGGGTGTCCGGTCGGGGTCGTATCGGTGCGGACGGTTTGGTGCGTATATTCGACTGAGTGGCATGAACCATGGCCCACTGCCTCACGTACTAACTCACGCATCTGTGATATGTTTTAGGCCTTCTGGTACACCGCCGAGAAGGGAAGCTACCTCGGAGACGTGTTCGGTTCGTCTGACCGCTGGGTCGGTCTCGGCATTTTCTTCGACTCGTTCGATAACGATAACAAGCACAACAATCCATACATTTCGGCGGTACTGAACGATGGTACGCGACAGTTCGACCATCAAATGTGAGTAACACACAAACACACACACAGCGATGCACTGCTAGCATCAGCAATTTTGACGCCGGGGAAATGTAAACATACCCGGTTGTTGTTTTGCTGACGCTAGGATGTTTTGAAAACGTTTGCCAGCGATGGCAAAATGGTTTCCATTCGTTTAGCATGATGATGTGTGAGGGAAAAGGTGTAGTAATCACCGTTAAGTTATCTTAACTCAAACCAGTTGAAACGCTAGTACAAAATTTTGGATTCAAGTCGATTTATGATACTAACCCACTCGCGTACTTCTCTTCCAGGGATGGCTCAACGCAGCTGCTGTCCGGATGTTTGCGAGATTTCCGCAACAAACCGTTCCCGACCCGCGCCAAGATCGAGTACTACAACAACATCCTGACGGTCCTGTTCCACAACGGTATGACCAACAACGACCAAAACTACGAGATGTGCTTCCGGGCGGAGAGCGTGGTGCTGCCGAAGGCGGGTTACTTCGGTCTGTCGGCGGCGACCGGTGGCCTGGCGGACGACCACGACGTGTTCCACTTCCTGACCACCTCGCTGCACATTCCGGGCCAGTTCAAGGAGGAACCGGCACCGGGTGAGGATGCGGCCAAGCTCACGCAGGAGTACCAGGATTACCAGAAGAAGCTCGAGCTGCAGAAGGAGGAATACCGCAAGGAGCATCCGGACGAGCAGAAGGACGATCTGGACAGCCTGTTCGAGGACTTTAACGAGCGCGAACTGCGCCAGATCTGGGAGGCGCAGACGAACACGTTCGAGCAGCTGCGTACGCTCAGCTCCAAGCTGGACGAAGTGATCGGTCGCCAGGAACGCACCCTTGGGTTGCTGTCGGTGTCGGCACAGCAAGGAGGCGCTGGTGCACCGCCACCACAGATCGCGGTCGGCGGTGGTGCCGGTGCCGGTGCCGGCAGTTCCATCATGCGCCACGAGGTGGACGCACTGCTGCAGAATCAGAACGTGATGGTGCAGACGGTGCGCGAGATTCGTTCGATTATTGGGGAGGTGCATGCGCGGACGGACAGCATCCTGGCCAATCAGGCGCGTGCACCGACGGCACAGGTGCAGGGCGGTGGGTACGATGTGCAAAGCTTGATGAACGAAATGCGCGATGGCATGAACCAGGTCCGGCAAGGTGTGGCGGGTGTTGCGCAAAGGTAAGCCGAGAGAGAGAGAGAGAAAAAGATCCCATTTACTACCCTTGGAGAGGCCCCCCGGTTAACATGACGGTTGTTTCGTGTTTTTGTAGGCTACAAACGCACGGCGCTGGACCACAGGCGCAAGGGTCCGTACAGTGCCCAACGCAAAACTGTCTCAGTATGACGGAAAACGAAAATAAAGTCTCCCCTCGAAGCATATCGCCAGACACACACACTCTTTCGCTCTCTCTCTCTCTCTCTCTTTTCGCTTGTCGGCCCATGTCCCCTGTAGGATTTGTGCTTGTTTACCGACCCTCACACCGTTTCTTACCCACCTGGATCCTGGTCCAAATCCTTTCACTGTCGTCGCATCGATATGCAAATACGGGGTAATGCGGTTATATCGTGTCTGTCGATGCTGCGCACACAATGGCGCACGGACAAAAGCTGCGAAACAGCATCCCAGACAAAGTCAGGGCCTGCTTGTTGATATGGCAACCGAGCTGTACGGGTTGCACAGGAGGAACGAAAATGCAAATCGCCTTGATTGCCATTTCATAGAGCGTGACACAAATCCTGGTGGTGGTGGTATTGGTGGTGGTGCCCTTCCGCTGGGGAAGACGCAAGAAGTCCGGGTCATGATGCGCTGGAACGCGCGATACGTCCCGCTTCATTTGCACAACCGGGTGATAAGACGATACGAGAAACAACTAAACGAAAAATACGCACAAGACCGGAAGAAGAACACAAAAAGAGGATGCAAACGGAACTTGCATCCCGCACGGTCATCGGAAAGCGATTGAGCGCCCCAACGCTCTCTTAAACCGGAGGTCTTCGCGCGCTGTAAAACGAACGACATCAACGGCCGAAGGTAGGATTTTAAGCGACGAACCTTCTTTATGTAACCCGGAGCTGTTGTTGCTGCTTCTTGCCTCTTCTTGCTGCGGGTCTCTGGCGTGATCATGTTAAAAGGGTGACCAATGCATTTCTGCCCCTCTCTTCCCTATTCCCCCTCCTCCTCTGCGCGTTCCCATTATCCTCGTCGTCGGTTTCCCTTTTTTATTGCCATTTCGACACGAAAAACACCGACACCGGGGCTGCGTCGAGGCGTACGAAGGCCACGGGGGGGCAGGGAAATTGTTTCATTAATTTCATTAAGCATATCTATAAATAATTACTGCAGCCATTAACAAGCGCACTCGAGCCCCGGCCGTTTTGAGCCCAGATCGGTCCGTGAGCCGCTGGCAGCAACCTCGTCTGCCAGGCGCTGCAGAAAAGCAAGGATTACACCCTTCGGCATGTCGCAGGCGCACCGATGTCCTTGATGCCGTGGCGAGATAATCCGTGGCTCCCCTTCGCGAGCTGCTTTCGGTTTCGTTTCGCACGGACGCGCGGCCATAACTCATCGCTAGGCGATTGTGTCGGTGGTCTAGATGCGAAATAAATCTTATCGCCGCCCCTGCAAATGAACTGCGTTGGCTCGGACGGATCCTACATTGTTGTTGGGCGAATGCTCGCGGCTGCTCCGTGATCGTCGGAGGAGCGTTCTTGCCCGCGGAGGAAGTCTTCTGCGAACCTTGAGTTGTCAAACGCGCCCGATTTATGCGTGTGTGTGTCCACCACAGGCCCACCTTCCTGGGCGGTTGTTTATCCTGAGCCGTCCTGAGATGCGAAAGAGTTCCTACTCGCGGTTTTGCTGGGCAAGGAATGGGAAGTGGGTTTAAAAAAATGAAATGAAAAATGACTTTAAATAAATTAACTACTTCGACTTACGCTCTCAAAGCACAAATAATGTTTCAAGAAGATTATTTTAAACGACGAATTGTGTGTTCTCTCCCTTATCCTTCTTTGTTTTCCTCTGCCAGTTGGATCGATAAAAGAGGCAATTTTAAAACAATTTTGAAAGTCACATCCTTTGCTGGCTGGCTTACGCCCGGATTAACGAAACCGTGAGCGTGTTTTGCTGCATTGTTTTCCCCTGATTTCCGAAACCGATTACTGTTTGTCCGTTGTCAAAAAAGGGCACAGCGAAAGCATGAAAAGTACATGAATGTTTCAGTTTCATGATAGGGTTGTTGTTTTTGTTGTTGTTGGTGTTGTCGTGCTTCTTCGCCTGCTCCACTGCATCCTCGCCAAGATTCGCCGGCCCGATAACTCGACTCAAAACCATACAACACGTCGAAAATCTGAAGTCAGCTGAAGAATCCGTTTATTATGTGCAAGGTTTATAGTAAGTTCAAGGACTTTAACGTCAATGTCGCAAACAGCGACTCCAAACGGTTCAAAGATCATAATGAGCATGCGTTTCGTGGGTATATTTTACGTCAAGCATCCTTCTTGCGGTCGTAAACTTTTCAATTATTCGCGTTTGTCTTGCTCACTTGCTAGTGCGTATTGATCCTCAATCGTATTGTTCAACTTCTTTCGTTCCCACCATCAGGGCTTCAAAATTGTAATCAAAGAAAAGCTTGAGGCTACGGCGCCTCCACGAGCTGACAACTCGATTTAATGACAAGGACGATGCTCCACACGCCGGTACTCTCCGGTTCCGGTAGCCACAACTTGTCGTACGGGCAAAGGAATGGAGCGAAACCGTTTAAAAGTGTGGCTCATAAAATGGACGATGATGTCCTGACGACGCAAAAGGGCGGTTCGCTGTGTGATTGGGAGCCGTAAGGATCGTTTGTGTCTGCGCTATTGGAACACGTGGGGTGGTAAATCATTATGCATGATGATGGATTGGTGGATGGTCGGGCCAGCAGGCGATTTGTGTGAACGTCCGTGGTGTCTTTCGCTCGTACGGGTTGGTTTGTTTTAGCTTTCGATGCATGTTAGCTGATGTTTATGGTGATTAGTTTCTCTTATTATTTATAGCTTGTAGGGCTTAAAGAATTACTAGTGTTTTGTGCTATTTGCTATACGATGTTATGTGTTTTAGGCGAACAAAAATAAATTATAATTGCAGTGCGGATGTGCATAACTTAAGTTTGTTTTCTTCCTAATAAAACCAACTTGACGTGATTTAAAGCGCAACGTAAAGCTGTGCCCGGTGGCCAATATTGCATCTTCGCATGGCCTCCGCAAATAAATTAATCCTAGAGTCCGAACAATTCAACAGTCTCCATTTACTCTGTGGCTTAAAGATTACAATATCTCGCTCTGTCTCTCTCTTTCTATCACGCTCCTTGCATTCTCATTTCCCTCTGAGATTGAGGTCATGTCGTGGTGGGAAGTGGGTATGGAACGGAGGAGGACACTGCATGTTGCTAATGTGAAGGAATAAATCAAAAGAAAACGAAAATTATGCGCCTGAGTTCCGGTTAAGTTCTGCCGTTTGCCTCTCCGCCGATTATGCGATCACCGGAATGGTATCGATTCTCCGCAGCTCCAGTGACGCTTCCATGTAGCGTCGCTCTTTTTTCCAGCTCCAAAATCCTCCCAAAACCTCATTCGTCGCTCGCTTACTTGATTGGGCTTTCCCGCCCCAACGTATTCCGCTGCGCTCACGTTTCGTTGCCGGCGGCGTGAAGAGCAGGAGCAAACAAGAATCCGATTCGGCGTGCGGGCCTGTGTGTGTTCGGGTGTTTGTCCTGCTTTAAAGCCACTGCCACTTAACCCCTGCTCCGTCCGTCGATGACGGGGCCCAAACGGCGAGCCAAAACCTTCATCTCGTGGGACGCACGATCGAACACGTTTTCACGGGACGGTGCCGTGATGCCGGAGGAAATTATAATTTTATAAGCCGGCCGGCCGGCCCCGACCCGTTCCCTTAGTTTCTCTTTATGGGCTTGTGCGAAATCTTTTTTCGGGAGATTTGAGGTAGATTTTTTTATGTTTGTCCGTTGAAAGATTGTGTTTGTTTCAGCCGTATCCGAACCGTGTCCCAATACTTCCGTGACATCGGCCGATCGCTTCAGCGCTTTATTGTCACGCGTTTGCGGCACCCCTCTATTTGTTGCGCCCAAAAGGCCAAGGGCAACAGGAACGGGGCCAGGACGCGCGAAATCGATTTAATGCGCGAAGGAGATCACATGAAATTAAAATTGGTCTAAAATGGAAATTTCATGTCGTGCCCGTTTAGGGAAACGTTTCGGCGGTATCGATTGCAATCGTACGCCTCAACCGGTAGCACGGCATCGGAAATCGGAACGATCGTCTTTCGAGGGGTTCGTCGCTTGCTGCAAAAACACCCCGAACTGTCTGGCGCATTGAAGTCTTTTCCGTTCGCTGACGTTTTCGGTAACTTTTGAGTGTGCGCTTCTTTGTTTGTTTTTTATTCTTCCCCAAACTTCCCAAAACGGGATTCAATTTAGTTTCGATGCGGAATACTTCAAGTTTAAGGACAGCATCCGATCGCGATCGGAGCGGAGTTTTTCGCCGCGAACGGAAAATAAATTGACAGTCGAACAGGACTGTTCCGTGACGGCAGCAATTTAATTGCATGACACTTGGAAGCGGGGAGGGAAAGTTGCATTAATTCAACGATAACTGAACGATGAAACCGGTATCGGGACAGGGGTCCGAATTGTTTGGCTCTTGCCCAAAACCGGGTGTGCCTGTTCTGGTTCAAATTCCCGGCGACAACAGCGCCCGTTCATCGACCGTGCCTTGGCACAGTGCGCACAGCAATCAGCTTCATTCTGTTGCGCCTGTTGCCAAGCGACTCCCCGTACGAACGAGGAACCGTGGGGATACCGATCCCACGCTGTCGTGATCATATTTTCGAACGAACCGGTACGCGAAGATTATTTTCGGGTTACGATTACTTCGGGTGGTCCTCTCCATCTCCTCCACCTTCCCCGCCCCTTTTCAGCTGCATTCGCACGTTCTCTGAAGGCAAAAAAGTGGAAAAGCAAAAGCAAGAAAATGCTATCATGTTTCACTATCCGGCACGCCGGTTTCGCGGACATCCACTTCCACGGGGCCCGTCCATCGAAAAAAAAGAGATAAACTCTTTCACCGCCATTTTGAAACCGGCCTGTGCTTTTTGACAGCAGCACGACGCCCAAAGGGCAACCGGGCAAACGGACAGCGATGGTGGCGGCGGCGTTGCAGCGGGGAAAACCGGTATCCGAGAGGGAGAGAACGAAAAAAAAACCCACCCGAAATCTTCCTGCCAGCCGGATGCGTCCGCAGCTAATGTGTGTTATTTATTATGTTTTACTTTTCCCGATAAATGATTTCGGGGGGGTGCCTCTCCTCGAGGGAGGCGACGGGACGGGACAGCAGGAGTCGGAGAAAATGAGGCCTCGCTTTCCGCTGTCATCCCGCGAGGCTGTTGTTTTCGCTGCGGTCGTTAAGGGTTTTGGCACAGGCATTTCAGGCTCATGACAGTAACTTGTTGCTTTTGCCGTTGGAGCACCCGGAAGTGCTTGAAATGAGCACGGTTTCGAGTGTGCCATGCGACGGATGCGATCGATTATATTGGGAAGATATCCGGTTCGATCTACGGGCCCGTTGGGAGATCGCTGGCGAATGATAAGCGTGTCATTTGGTGCAAAAGTTTTTAACAACACCAAGATGAAGCTAGTCGGTGAACTGAAACCTTCCAGGAAAGCTTGGAATTGTGTAGTAGAAGAACGTCTCGGTTGTGTTGAATATTGAGAAACATCTTCCATATGAACTCCAAGTCTTATGTAGTATCATGCTCCAGAACCTCTTCTGAGAGACCTCTTTTCCTCTTCTTTAGAAATCCATCGTTATTCCTAGGACCTTGCACCTAGTGATAGTACCTTTTGGCTATAGGATACATTGCGAAGTTGAACCCTGTCTGATTATCACATGAGTCTTATCAGAATATTGGAAAAACCTATTTGATAACCATTGAAAGATGCAATGTAAGAAAGCAACCCCAGTTCTCCTCACCATTATTCACGGTGTGACCTGATTCAGTAAGTAGAAACATTAAATGGATTTCATCCTTTATGATTTGGAACTTCTGTAGGGCAATTGCATCAGTAGCTTTGTCCTAGCGTTCTTAAACTGCAACAAAACGATTATTTTAATGAATTTCCGATACAAAACCTTGAAAAACGAAAGCGTGTTAAGATACTTTGAGTGCATCCTTCCGTAACATAACTATACGCCCTCCTGTTTTTTGAGAATACAACCAAAACTTAAAGAGACAGATGAAAATGATGTTCTACTAAGTTGTAGATAGTAACAATATATGTCTGTTGATGGTTTTTTTTCTCATTTTTACACACACTATTACTATTTTTGTCATCACCCTCAAAATCGCTCCCTGTAACATAACTATACGCCTTCTTACGAAAATTTGTTTTTTTTTTCGATACAAATAATCATTTTAAAATTTGATTAAAAATACAAGAACTTTTAAACGAACTGAAATAATGTAGGTATTTTTTAAAACGACTTTTCAAACGTATTTTTACTTGTTTAAAGCACTTTTTGGGCACAAAATAAAGAATTTCGTACATATCGATTTTTAGTATTTTTGTGGTAGCATGTTTTGGTTCCAATTTTTTTCGACATAATGCTGAAAACATAACCTTTCGAACCATGTATAGCAATTGCTAATCCAACCCTTGCAAGATGTATACAAAAATACCTAAAGTTGCGGGAAAATAGCTTTGTCGCAAAGCTTTACATCTTTGATGACTTTAGGAGGTCATCCAAGAAGAAATGGTGAACTCAACCAGTTATTCATTTTCCTCCAAATTCTTAACATTCTTCACAACTTGTACCTTTTAGTTTTGTTTAGTTTATACATAAAATAAGCTCAGTTGTTGTAGTCTCTCCGGCGTGCTAAATAGCTTGAAAGTAGCTTAAACAAAACATCCCACAATCCACAGAAAGATAAATTAATTTAATCATTCTCTCTATCGATCATAAAAAAACAAAAAAAAAACACGCTTTACATACACCACTGCAAGGGACGCGCGTTGCTGCATGCCGTGCCGGTGCAATGTTTGTCACCGAAGCTGGCGGTCCGTGCGTGACTAACGCACTCGAACGATGCGAAACGATGGCGAAGTAAAAAAAACGAAGCCTTTTCTCCACTCCCTGGTGTCCTGGGGCCCGAAGCGCAGCAATGTACCACATAAATTTCCGCACGACCATCGTAAATCGTGGCCGGGGTCGATGCAGTTGATTAAAACTTAAAACACCGCTCACGTGATTCGTTTCGTTCTCCCCCGCGCGTTCTTGTTCTGCCGGGGCCGACATTTCGAAGCCGAAGGAGCGGCTCCGGGAGGAATTTCGCACGGGGACTGTTTGTCCTTTTGCGCACTCTAACAGCGTAATGGCGGCAGCAGGGAGGGTTTTTCGCCATCTCTGTCTCGTGGTGAATGTTAATTAAATCGTTGACGACACTTCACACCGATAATTGGCCCCGCCGGGACCGCCGGAACGCGGAACGGTACCGTCCCGCGCCGAGGGAGTGGTTTGTTTTGTTTTACGGTTCCTTCATCAAACGGTGGGAAAGCGGGCCAGGGCACGATTCGCCAGAGGGCTGCCACCGCAAACGCACTTGCATTCTGCATTCGGCCAGGGGCTTCCTCCGAGCGTCGAGTGCATGTATTACGCCTTTTACTCGACTTTTTTTTTCTTGCCCACGGGAAAACCTCTTTACTCGAGCTAATGGATGCTCTCTCGGTCGTTTTAATTGTACAAATTTTTACTACCAATTATAATCATTTTAAAATTTGATTAAAAATACAAGAACTTTTAAACGAACTGAAATAATGTAGGTATTTTTTAAAACGACTTTTTAAAAGTATTTTTACTTGTTCAACGAACTTTTTAAGCACAAAATAAGGAATTTCGTATATTTCGATTTTTAGTATTTTTTTGGTAGCATGTTTTGGTTCCAATTTTTTTCGACATAATGCTGAAAACATAACCTTTCGAACCATGTATAGCAATTGCTAATCCAACCCTTGCAAGATGTATACAAAAATACCTAAAGTTGCGGGAAAATAGCTTTGTCGCAAAGCTTTACATCTTTGATGACTTTAGGAGGTCATCCAAGAAGAAATGGTGAACTCAACCAGTTATTCATTTTCCTCCAAATTCTTAACATTCTTCACAACTTGTACCTTTTAGTTTTGTTTAGTTTATACATAAAATAAGCTCAGTTGTTGTAGTCTCTCCGGCGTGCTAAATAGCTTGAAAGTAGCTTAAACAAAACATCCCACAATCCACAGAAAGATAAATTAATTTAATCATTCTCTCTATCGATCATAAAAAACAAAAAAAACACGCTTTACATACACCACTGCAAGGGACGCGCGTTGCTGCATGCCGTGCCGGTGCAATGTTTGTCACCGAAGCTGGCGGTCCGTGCGTGACTAACGCACTCGAACGATGCGAAACGATGGCGAAGTAAAAAAAACGAAGCCTTTTCTCCACTCCCTGGTGTCCTGGGGCCCGAAGCGCAGCAATGTACCACATAAATTTCCGCACGACCATCGTAAATCGTGGCCGGGGTCGATGCAGTTGATTAAAACTTAAAACACCGCTCACGTGATTCGTTTCGTTCTCCCCCGCGCGTTCTTATTCTGCCGGGGCCGACATTTCGAAGCCGAAGGAGCGGCTCCGGGAGGAATTTCGCACGGGGACTGTTTGTCCTTTTGCGCACTCTAACAGCGTAATGGCGGCAGCAGGGAGGGTTTTTCGCCATCTCTGTCTCGTGGTGAATGTTAATTAAATCGTTGACGACACTTCACACCGATAATTGGCCCCGCCGGGACCTGCGTAGGCACGAATTGAATTGACAGAACAGAGCCGAACCGTCCGCTCGTTAGAATGAGTCGCGCAGCATCATCGACTCACGCGGCGCAAAATCCGCACCGTCGGCGCGATCGTAGGCGTTGATGAAAAGGTTAACGATTTGTTCATTATGTGTACGATTATTTTCTTTTATTATCTACCCCTCGCGGGGCGTTTGGCCGCGCTGAGCTGGATAGATCGGCTTGGGAAGGGGAAACAACAGCACACTGAAACGCTATCCTAGGCATGCCACGCCATTGGGTTGGCTCGAGCGCGCCGTGACCGTGGCCCTGGCTGGCCCCGGCCGTAAAGCAGGAAGAAACCCCACGGACTCTCGAGCGCGCGCTCGCGCAGATTCAAGGTCCTCGGGGCGAAGAAGCTGAGCGCGCAACGGTCCGCACAAACGCACGCACACTCAAGAAGAAGAAAAAACTAACCAGAAACGCTCTCGGCGTTAACGATGGCGTTTATAGGCGCGATGGTCGGGCAGAACGCGTCGGTAGCGGCGTCGTGCAAAGCGCGTTCGTGCGTACGGGCCGAGATTAATTGAACAACATCTGTGTGTGCGCAACTGTGCGCCGGCTACCTAGGAATGTCGTAAGCTTATGATGAGGAGGAAGGCAACAGCAAGAAGACAAAAAGAAAACGGCACAGGTGAGAGGATAATGCGGATCTTTGGATCTGTGGAACATTTTTCTTGACTTTCGGAAGGAAGGTTTCGGAGGGTTTTTTTCTTGCTGTTGTCTTCGGCTTACCGGGAAGTCGAGCGGGTGTCCGGGTGGGATTGTATGTAAATTCCGCCCGGATAGCCGGCGGGGCTTTTCCCTAATATGGAGGCGACCAGTGTCGGTTCCAATTTAACGCCATGTGGCCCGAATGAAGTTTTTTTTTCTTGCTGTTGTCTTCGGCTTACCGGGAAGTCGAGCGGGTGTCCGGGTGGGATTGTATGTAAATTCCGCCCGGATAGCCGGCGGGGCTTTTCCCTAATATGGAGGCGACCAGTGTCGGTTCCAATTTAACGCCATGTGGCCCGAATGAAGTTGTTTCGTGGACTTTTTGCGATTTGGAAACGCTTCGCTTTCGGCGGTGCAATTAGCAATTGTTGACCTGGGGTGGATGGTGATGCGAGAAGAGCCGCTATAAATGGCAATATTTGTGATGTTATGTGCGATGTTAAATTGGCGATTAAAGAGAACTTGTTATAAACCTTTAAAAAACCTTGAAAAGTTGTTTTAATGGTCGACTCACGCGGCGCAAAATCCGCACCGTCGGCGCGATCGTAGGCGTTGATGAAAAGGTTAACGATTTGTTCATTATGTGTACGATTATTTTCTTTTATTATCTACCCCTCGCGGGGCGTTTGGCCGCGCTGAGCTGGATAGATCGGCTTGGGAAGGGGAAACAACAGCACACTGAAACGCTATCCTAGGCATGCCACGCCATTGGGTTGGCTCGAGCGCGCCGTGACCGTGGCCCTGGCTGGCCCCGGCCGTAAAGCAGGAAGAAACCCCACGGACTCTCGAGCGCGCGCTCGCGCAGATTCAAGGTCCTCGGGGCGAAGAAGCTGAGCGCGCAACGGTCCGCACAAACGCACGCACACTCAAGAAGAAGAAAAAACTAACCAGAAACGCTCTCGGCGTTAACGATGGCGTTTATAGGCGCGATGGTCGGGCAGAACGCGTCGGTAGCGGCGTCGTGCAAAGCGCGTTCGTGCGTACGGGCCGAGATTAATTGAACAACATCTGTGTGTGCGCAACTGTGCGCCGGCTACCTAGGAATGTCGTAAGCTTATGATGAGGAGGAAGGCAACAGCAAGAAGACAAAAAGAAAACGGCACAGGTGAGAGGATAATGCGGATCTTTGGATCTGTGGAACATTTTTCTTGACTTTCGGAAGGAAGGTTTCGGAGGGTTTTTTTCTTGCTGTTGTCTTCGGCTTACCGGGAAGTCGAGCGGGTGTCCGGGTGGGATTGTATGTAAATTCCGCCCGGATAGCCGGCGGGGCTTTTCCCTAATATGGAGGCGACCAGTGTCGGTTCCAATTTAACGCCATGTGGCCCGAATGAAGTTGTTTCGTGGACTTTTTGCGATTTGGAAACGCTTCGCTTTCGGCGGTGCAATTAGCAATTGTTGACCTGGGGTGGATGGTGATGCGAGAAGAGTTGCCCACGGGAAAACCTCTTTACTCGAGCTAATGGATGCTCTCTCGGTCGTTTTAATTGTACAAATTTTTACTACCAATTTATTGAACCACAAATCTGGCTCTCGAGGAAGCTTAAGGCCGTGGGTAGTCAGCCCAGACATGAATTACGATCCGACGTGTCAACGACCGTCTCCATCGATACACCGCTCGCTTGCCTTGACGCAGGCTTATGCGGCATCAAATTGGACCATTTAAAAATTATGAAGAGGCTTACCCAATGCAAATGGATCTTTGGACATTAAAAACAACCGTGCTTACTTCTCACAGTGCCGGCTTTATTGCGCTGGAAGTATGACTGTTAAGATACTAACCAACAAACAAACTCATATAAACCGATACCTATCCAGTCGCGCGCATAACCTATAAAGTTTCATGTTTATATCGTCTGCTTTACTTTCGGTTTTCAACATTCCAATCGCCCTATTTTTGCCGTCACACTTAATTGATTGTAGTGCGTTCTTTTGCAAACCCCTCCCTCTCTCTCTCTCTCTCTCTCTCTCTCTCTCTCTTTCGGTTCGCTCGCTTCCTTCAGATCGTCAATCAAAGATCAAATTTAAACCAGTTTCTTTGATCGGTCGTCTCATTACGGGGGGCTACGCATGAAAACGGTGTCCGAAACCAAAAAAAAACCACCAGAATGTCCCAGACGAATGCTGTTATGTGAGAAATTTGCATTAATTAAACCGCTAATGCTCAACTGGTTTCCGTTCGGCCAAGTGTGGGTTTTCTTCTTTTTTTCTGCACTCGTCTCGTTCAATTTGCTAGCCTTTATACCGAGGCCAGTAAACGATGTGTTGGAAACGCTGACTAGTTATTGAAATCGAAGCGTATCGAACGGTGTGGAGTGGGACACTCATACACGAGAATATTACAAAATATTCATAGCAGATAAAAAGAAATCGTTAACTTGAACGTAAAAAAATGCGAAATAAGCATCTAAGTTGGCCGTAAAAACGGCCCTCACTTTGCCCTCGAGGCGGAGGGCTACTAGATCACCCGTCACCGCAGGTGGTACTAGTCATCCGCGTTGTGTTTTTTTCTTGTTGTTGGTCTGTTTACATTTAAAATTGTGTCCACTTTAATGGCTGCTCGCTTACAGGCGCCAGGCAGCGTTTCGCCCGAACCAGATGCCTCGGGCTATCTGTCGGACGTGAACTGAAGTACTACTTCACTTTTTGGCATGTCATTTCCAGTTTCGACGGGCTGCGGTGGGTAGGAGGGGTGCAGCTTTTCAACTCTCATCAGCCCCTCCCTCCCCCCTCACTTCAGATCACCACATCCCTTGTCCCCCCGTGCAAACGGACACTTTAAAATGTTGTTTGTGGCGAAATTCTTTTGCAAAACGTAGTGTTTTTTTGCTGTCTTCCTTCAGTTTTTGGGCCATCTCCTAGTCATCTTGTTTTGCGAGTAACGAAAATAGGTGGAAATACGGACTGGAGGGGATCTATAAGGTGGAAGAGCCAGAAAAAAGGTCAAGTGTGTGCGGAGTCACGCACAAACACACACGCGTACAAAGATGCGAACGGCGAACGAGGCACGCAGCGATCATTCTCCCGCGTGGAGCGCTCCTCCGTGGAGATTTTGGCTTGCAATGGCGATCGTGCTTGTTGCAAGTCGACAACGTCAACGACGCCATCTTCCAGCGCGCGCGCGCGCTTGTCGGTGGAGTGCGGTTTTTTTTCTCTCTTTTTCGTTGATTCGTTATTTTTGTGTCTCAAGAGGATACGTTTTTTTTGTTGCGCTGTCGCTTCTTTCCTGTTTTCCGGTCCATCCACCAATGCACAGTGGGTAACTGGGGGTAAAGTTCGCGTTACTTTCAATCGGAAATTAGTTGGTTTAACTAATATTACAGTATGATCGATTTAAGAATAGGATCCTTCTCTTTCTTCTTCTTCATTGGCACAACAGCTTCAAGAAGGGGTTGGTCTCCCATTTCAGACTCCGTTTGATTTCATTATACCCCTTTAATGACAGTAAAGCACTTTTCATTCATAAGACTGTGAGTTCAAATCTTATCTCGGCTGATCTTTACCGAGGACTGCCTCTTTAGCTGCAGCTATAGGGTTTGTAGAATGTTCTTGAATCAATAAAAGAGAAAAAGGTAAGTCTGCAGGTTCTTATAGATACTTAAAAGACAATAGAGTTAGACTATCAATACGATGGAGATGCCTAGTACCTCATGATCCTGAAGACATTGCATTGAAACAACTTTAAATGTTGCACAAATCGACATTCCAATAGCTTTTCTTTGGTTCTTGTAATTTCTATGGACATACACGTTTTAAGAAGTACAGAAACGAAGCAGCTTTCCAAAGCAGTTGCTACCGAAAAGGATGATCTTTGAACTAAGCTTTGAACTTGGTCTAATACCTTCTCAAAACGCTTATAATCAAGAGTTCTGTTATTCGCTATTTTGCAGACAAAAACACAAGACAAACACAACTCACCATAAGGCAGACTTTTATCCCACTAGATGTCCACTGTGCAACTGGTTTCGCAAAACGGTTCGTGCGTCACAACGTGGTCCGATGTCGTTGCAGCCTCAGCACGGTCGCTCCGCCGGAATGATGAGTCTGTTGTTACCGCGCCGGAATCCTCTCAAGCACCCAGCCCCAGCACACAACAATGCCTGCCGCACTCAATGAAAAGGATTTTGCCGCCACCGGCATCGGCACCGAGCGAACTAAAGCGATGGTCTTTCTGAGCCGCCCTGGCCGCAAGAACGACAAACATTGTTGCAAAATGGAGTGTGATTTTTACTTCATTTCTTCGCCGATGTTAAACGATGCCTCATTTAGCCGATTTTTTTGCTGTCTTCCTTCAGTTTTTGGGCCATCTCCTAGTCATCTTGTTTTGCGAGTAACGAAAATAGGTGGAAATACGGACTGGAGGGGATCTATAAGGTGGAAGAGCCAGAAAAAAGGTCAAGTGTGTGCGGAGTCACGCACAAACACACACGCGTACAAAGATGCGAACGGCGAACGAGGCACGCAGCGATCATTCTCCCGCGTGGAGCGCTCCTCCGTGGAGATTTTGGCTTGCAATGGCGATCGTGCTTGTTGCAAGTCGACAACGTCAACGACGCCATCTTCCAGCGCGCGCGCGCGCTTGTCGGTGGAGTGCGGTTTTTTTTCTCTCTTTTTCGTTGATTCGTTATTTTTGTGTCTCAAGAGGATACGTTTTTTTTGCAAAAAAAAAATCCACAAATCCACTTCACCCCAAAAGATAAGTTTGCCGTCGTTCGCGTTCGCGTTCGGGGTTAGTTTTGTTTTGACTTCTGCGGCCCTCCAACTCCTTTCGCTCGCTTTTATGCACACGCAGCAAGCCCGCCCCGGCCGAAGTTGCTTCTTCCCGTTGCTTGCTGTTCTTCGCTTCACGTTCGCTTCTGACAGCATCTCACTGACATCTCTCGTGCAGCCGTGTGTGCGAAAGCTTTCAAAAGAACGAACGCAGTAGGGGGAGAGAAAAAAAAGCAATGTTCCAGCGCGCCAAAGATCGGTCAATGATCCTGCGCAGAGACCGAGTCTCTCGGGGAGCAGAGAGTGCCCACCTTTTTGGCATGTCATTTCCAGTTTCGACGGGCTGCGGTGGGTAGGAGGGGTGCAGCTTTTCAACTCTCATCAGCCCCTCCCTCCCCCCTCACTTCAGATCACCACATCCCTTGTCCCCCCGTGCAAACGGACACTTTAAAATGTTGTTTGTGGCGAAATTCTTTTGCAAAACGTAGTGTTTTTTT
>KZ072193.1:192440-216064 GCA_002091845.1 Anopheles cracens
GGATACGGGTGGAGAAGGAGTGCCACAAATAAAAAACCCAAATGCACCCGGTCATTAGCGAGCCATGAACCAGCCGAACCGCCCGAAAGCTTCGGAGCGGGGTCGTTAAAACCAACGTCCAATGTCCTCCGGTGCGACTTCGTTGGTTGGAGTTCTGACTTTATGTTTTAGATTTTTCTGTGTGTGCGTCCCCGTTCGATCCGCCATCGATCTCGTTGACATTCAGAAGACGAAGAAACGACGCCCGGTGACGCCTACGACGCCCGTTTACCATTTTATGTGGAGCTCGAGCGTCTAATTTACATCGGCATCGTCATAGAACGCACCACACGGAGACGTCGCTGTGTATGTGTGCCGCTACAAATTCGGCTGCTTAGCGGCAGGCAAGAATTTCGTCAAAAACCTTTCAACAGGTTTGCGTTGTGACGGATTAGAACGCTCGGGGGTGATCTAATAGGGTATTGAATTACGTCAACGTTTTCGGTTTCGTCTAGCAGCGCTCTCTCTAGGATTTAATCCGGTTTGCTTTTTATTGAGCTTTGTTAAAAGAGGTTAGGTTTTTTCCCAAATATTATGGAAAAAATGATACGAACCGGTTTGTTTTTGAAAATGTTGTTCAGCGAACAAAATTGTGTCTCTAGAGTTGTGTCTTTTGCAGTCAAAACTTCACCTTTCAATTGATTCGTCACTCACCACGGGGGGGTGACGCACAGAATCTTCAGCACCACCGACTCACAACCAACCGAAAACTCATAAAAAAGGTCTGCTAATTTCAGCATCGCCCCCGGCTCATTTCAACATCGCCACGACGCCGTAAAGTTTACGATAATCAATATAATTTCTGGTAGTCGAACGGTTTGAATTGCCAACATACGGACCCAAAACGATGGGCTTTAAGAAGGCTTGGTACGTTTTGTTTTTATTTATTTTTAAAACGACAGTTTACGCCGTAACAGCCATCCCGATCGGTTTGATCGAACGGACGAGCAGGCCGTTGTGACAGTTTGAGCTTAATTTTTGTACCATTTCTTTTTGTGCCACGTTTTTCGCCCTGCGTTCGCTCTTCGATCGCGTTGCGCTGGGCGATGAATCAAGCAGGCTTGCGGTTTGCAACGTCTCCCAAGCCGTCTCCTCTCCTGGTGTTTGTTTCCTTTTTGTCAGTTTGCAGATTGTCAAAAAAAAAATCCACAAATCCACTTCACCCCAAAAGATAAGTTTGCCGTCGTTCGCGTTCGCGTTCGGGGTTAGTTTTGTTTTGACTTCTGCGGCCCTCCAACTCCTTATACGGGTGGAGAAGGAGTGCCACAAATAAAAAACCCAAATGCACCCGGTCATTAGCGAGCCATGAACCAGCCGAACCGCCCGAAAGCTTCGGAGCGGGGTCGTTAAAACCAACGTCCAATGTCCTCCGGTGCGACTTCGTTGGTTGGAGTTCTGACTTTATGTTTTAGATTTTTCTGTGTGTGCGTCCCCGTTCGATCCGCCATCGATCTCGTTGACATTCAGAAGACGAAGAAACGACGCCCGGTGACGCCTACGACGCCCGTTTACCATTTTATGTGGAGCTCGAGCGTCTAATTTACATCGGCATCGTCATAGAACGCACCACACGGAGACGTCGCTGTGTATGTGTGCCGCTACAAATTCGGCTGCTTAGCGGCAGGCAAGAATTTCGTCAAAAACCTTTCAACAGGTTTGCGTTGTGACGGATTAGAACGCTCGGGGGTGATCTAATAGGGTATTGAATTACGTCAACGTTTTCGGTTTCGTCTAGCAGCGCTCTCTCTAGGATTTAATCCGGTTTGCTTTTTATTGAGCTTTGTTAAAAGAGGTTAGGTTTTTTCCCAAATATTATGGAAAAAATGATACGAACCGGTTTGTTTTTGAAAATGTTGTTCAGCGAACAAAATTGTGTCTCTAGAGTTGTGTCTTTTGCAGTCAAAACTTCACCTTTCAATTGATTCGTCACTCACCACGGGGGGGTGACGCACAGAATCTTCACCACCACCGACTCACAACCAACCGAAAACTCATAAAAAAGGCCTGCTAATTTCAGCATCGCCCCCGGCTCATTTCAACATCGCCACGACGCCGTAAAGTTTACGATAATCAATATAATTTCTGGTAGTCGAACGGTTTGAATTGCCAACATACGGACCCAAAACGATGGGCTTTAAGAAGGCTTGGTACGTTTTGTTTTTATTTATTTTTAAAACGACAGTTTACGCCGTAACAGCCATCCCGATCGGTTTGATCGAACGGACGAGCCGGTGGAGTGCGGTTTTTTTTCTCTCTTTTTCGTTGATTCGTTATTTTTGTGTCTCAAGAGGATACGTTTTTTTTGCGCTGTCGCTTCTTTCCTGTTTTCCGGTCCATCCACCAATGCACAGTGGGTAACTGGGGGTAAAGTTCGCGTTACTTTCAATCGGAAATTGGTTGGTTTAACTAATATTACAGTATGATCGATTTAAGAATAGGATCCTTCTTCTTCTTCTTCTTAATTGGCACAACAACTTCAAGAAGTGGTTGGTCTACCATTTCAGACTCCGTTTGATTTCATTATACCCCTTTAATGACAGTAAAGCAATTTTCATTCATAAGACTGTGAGTTCAAATCTTATCTCGGCTGATCTATACCGAGGACTGCCTCTTTAGCTGCAGCTATAGGGTTTGTAGAATGTTCTTGAATCAATAAAAGAGAAAAAGGAAAGTCTGCAGGTTCTTATAGATACTTAAAAGACAATAGAGTTAGACTATCAATACGATGGAGATGCCTAGTACCTCATGATCCTGAAGACATTGCATTGAAACAACTTTAAATGTTGCACAAATCGACATTCCAATAGCTTTTCTTTGGTTCTTGTAATTTCTATGGACATACACGTTTTAAGAAGTACAGAAACGAAGCAGCTTTCCAAAGCAGTTGCTACCGAAAAGGATGATCTTTGAACTAAGCTTTGAACTTGGTCTAATACCTTCTCAAAACGCTTATAATCAAGAGTTCTGTTATTCGCTATTTTGCAGACAAAAACACAAGACAAACACAACTCACCATAAGGCAGACTTTTATCCCACTAGATGTCCACTGTGCAACTGGTTTCGCAAAACGGTTCGTGCGTCACAACGTGGTCCGATGTCGTTGCAGCCTCAGCACGGTCGCTCCGCCGGAATGATGAGTCTGTTGTTACCGCGCCGGAATCCTCTCGAGCACCCAGCCCCAGCACACAACAATGCCTGCCGCACTCAATGAAAAGGATTTTGCCGCCACCGGCATCGGCACCGGGCGAACTGAAGCGATGGTCTTTCTGAGCCGCCCTGGCCGCAGGAACGACAAACATTGTTGCAAAATGGAGTGTGATTTTTACTTCATTTCTTCGCCGATGTTAAACGATGCCTCATTTAGCCGACGGGGGATGTGGGGGCAGCACGCCCTGCCCGCCTTAATGGTGCTCAATTTGTGTCCGATTGCCTTTTGTGGATTGGCCACCCCGCGCAATCGGCCACACTCGCGAGTTGAAGGGCCGCATCAACAAAAGCGAAGCGAATATTGATAAAAATCAATAGAGTTGTTTGAGAAAAACTGGCGATCACGAGCGCACAATGGGCGCGGGTTCGGCTTATTAAATTGACGCTGGGAGGCTTTTACAAGAGCAAAAGCAGAATGTTTTGTTTTTCTTCCCGTACCTTGTCCAGGCACTCATTATACAGAGTTAAAAGGCTGTTTTAAATGTACCGTGAAGGCTGTGGCCGTTAAGGATTAAAAACAGTGCCATGAAATGTGCGGATTCTCTGGCGAGA
Source organism: Anopheles cracens (assembly GCA_002091845.1). Taxonomy (NCBI): domain Eukaryota; kingdom Metazoa; phylum Arthropoda; class Insecta; order Diptera; family Culicidae; genus Anopheles; species Anopheles cracens. The sequence continues at coordinate 196,239 of KZ072193.1, forward strand.
GAGAGAGAGAAACTAATCGAGCTTCGCCTTTAAAGCGCGCATTAAAACTACCCCTAACAGCCTTTCATTACCATCTGGACGTTAACGATCGCTCGAAGGAGATGAGCATACTCAAATTAGCGTTTATATTATTACGCATAAAAATAGCTCCGTTTTACGAATGCGATCTCTTACCGTCTGCACACGGTCTACGCAGCACTTTTATAGACGGATCTCACCGAGAACGCGGACGCAAACGGAGCGCATTACTAAAACCCAATGAGTCGTACGATTTGATGCACACCGTACTGGACGTGTGGCGAGGACTGATGGATGTTTGCGGTTGTTTCACGCGCAACGTTTCATACGAGATTAGCTTGTCAAGACAGCCGAGAGAGAGAGAGAGAGAGAGAGAGAGAGGGGGCGAAAAACGACCCGTAATAAGAACATCTCATCTGGCCCGGGTTATGATCTTCGCAAGATGAATGAAGATTTTTTGCTCAAATTTGGTTGTTTTCAATGTACGCGCCTGCGAAAGCGATCAGCGAAGGAAACTACAAAATATTCACCGATTCGTAGGCCATCGAGAAGGGCGCAGACGGACAACGGAGGGGGGAGAGAAAAATTCCATGCCATTAGATGAATTTGCGTCGGCAAAAGGCGCACATAACTACACAGCAAATGCCAAAAGAAGCTCGGATAGGAAGAGAACAAAACAAAAAGAACACGCGCACACAAACACACGCGAGATGAGTGAGCAGCATCTTTTGCAGCCCAGCGATCGAGCGTGGAAAGAATGCGCAAGAAATGAGCATCATTCATTAAGAGTAGCCTCCCCGGATCCGTGCGCCAATGGAAGTGGACCGATCGGCGTAGCCAAAAACTGCACAAACAAACGGCTTCAATTATCGTGCGAAGCCGAGGACGATGGGACGGAGAGATCGTGGATTGATAAATCTGTCAAAGTGATGGCGAAAACATAGAGTGCTGGCTGTTTTGCTATGATTACCATCTAGACATTAATGTGAACAAGAGTTGGCAACACATTTACAGATAGATTCTTCGTTATACATCTACTAGAGACATGTTGTCTATTTCTAATTGATGTTCAAAAACGGCTATATTAAATTAAATTTATTTGGATTAGACTCGAACGGGTTTGTTCTGGTAAAGGTCCAATTGGTTATTGTTGTGATTCGTTGTTTGTCAACAAACCGACAACTGTCATCGATGAAGCACACTCTCCACCAACCGCCAACACGTAGACGATCGCGATGGCGTTTATAGCATACATGACGAAGAGAAATGTTATAAATAAGAGCGAAGGACGCGCCTTCGTTTCTTTCCAAAACCAAAACCGGTGAATAAAAGACGAATTTTGTGACCGTTTTCACGGATCGACAAAAAGCTTAAGTTCTCCGGGTTTCAATTCGCAACAGTTATTGTTTCCAAGTTCCATGGAAAAAACGTTCCATTAATTGCCAAGAGCTTACTCATCCAAGCTATATAAAAGTTTTTATGTTTAAGAAGTATGATGAGATCTTTGAAATTAAAAATGTCTGAAAATCCTTCTTGGTCAGGACTGAGGCTGCAGGTTTGACCATTGCAATTATGGATTTATGGGTACATTTCATCCAATCAACCAATTTACCACAAGTTTAATTATTTTATTACTTCTACAAAGTAATGTTTCTTGTAAATCAGCCATCTATAGTGTGTAGTGTGCAAAATGCATCCACACAAAAAAACGTCCCTGCCACTTAAAATGCATTCAAATGCCTCATGCCAAACGGCGGCAGATAAGGCCGAAAAAGGAGGGATGAAATAAAAGCAAAGCAAAGCAAAGGAAGCGGAAATCCCGAGAGCCCGTGATAAGCCCAGAATGCATCGGGGCAAATGCAAAACTGTTACCTTCCAAATTCCATGCAAATCGCCGTCCATTTTTCGGCCGGTTCGTCGCTTGTGCGCCGGTTGAAGTTTTTCCTCGCCAGCGCTTCGCTCGCCGCTCTCGTCGCCCGTTCAAAAGGTTAGAGAGCGCGATAAGCGGCACGCTCGGCTTCAACCGCACGGCAGAAAAACAAGAACAGGAACAAACGACGAAGAAAAAGAACACGGACACGGAGAAACGAATCGCGTTCGAATTTAATGGGCGCATGGGTGTGCGCATGAATAAAAAATTATCTCGCCGGAGAAATATTCTCCTGCCCGTTCCCACCGGGGGCGCCCGGTGCTGCTGCCGCTCGTCCCGGCTGCCAAATGGAAAAGGTGGAGTCCTGTCGTGGGCTGGAGGGTTTGGGGGACGGCACAACAAAACCTGTCGGGCGAAAAAAAAGCACACACACACATATGAAGAAACAATGGGTCGCCTTTTTTGACGGGCGATATACGTAACAGTTCATTCAACCCACCCCCCTAGACAAGTCACAAAACTGTTCGAACGATCGAATCCCGGGTGGTGGTGGTGATCGGGCTCGGGCAAACGCTCGAGAGGCATTTATTTATGTTTTTACCTGTTCCGTGGTCGCGGCGTTCGGGCAAACCCTTTCCCGACATGGGCCTGGGTCCAAGGGGACACGAGGAAACGATTATGGTAACGACTTTGTCAAAAAGCTGTCAGAATAGTCTCAAGGAATTATCTCCCTGTCCGTGTCCCCCGTTTGGTGGTGTTTGTTGTGTGTTTGTGTCCTACTCCGATGGTTGCCCGTGAATGGCTTTACCACTCGAAACGGGGTTTGGAATCGAAGGGAAACCCGAACGACTCCCAGTCGGAGAGATGCCACTGATAAAAGGGCTAACGAGTCATTACGAGAAGTATTGATCGTTTCCTATTGAGAGACTTGATTACGGCCTGATCGGTCCTTCGACGAGAAGAATACTTTTGTTTTCGTTCGATCTGACAGTGTTCTTAGAAGAATGTTCATCCATTAGGGTGCAAGTATTATAGATTTATATTAAATCGATTTAGGTGAAATTGGCCTCTAGGGAAAAGGAGTTTTTGTACCAAGAAAGGGAAAAAACTTGAAATCTCTAAACCGCGCACAACGATGACAATACTTTATACACATCGAATTCTGCACACACACACCAACCCCTTTCCGCGTTTCGATATTTTATGAATTCATAAATTCATGTCCATCCGTAAAACGCGCCGGATTCGCTGTAATTGGAAGCGAATATACACAACGTCCACGTTCAACGTTCAAGGCACGAAACGGCACGGCAACGAATGGCGATAACCGACATCACAATCGAGCACGGAGCGAGCCGGCGGGAAAATTTATTCCACCATTTCCCCAGCCAAAAAACATTATGCCGCGTGTGCGCGTGTGCGATCGCATTTCGTGCCGAATTTCTGTCGAGGAGTCCGAAAATCTTGGCGATTGTTTTTGTTTCTTCTCTCCGTTCTTCCTCGTGGACAACGTGTCTTCAACGTGAGGGGCACCATTTTCCAGCATATATCGTTTATTTTTGGAATTATATGTAGCCCGCGCACTAAAAGGATGTTCATGTTTTTTTTTTGGTTTTGTTTTGTTTTGGCCAAGAAGCTGTACTTCTTGCGAGTCTCTCCTCGCCGTTTCGGGCGTTGTTGTCTTTCGCTGCTGCTACCGATTCTTTCCGTTCCCGAAAAGCTTGATCCTTCCCGGGTGAAGTGGCCCGGCGTGAGCGCAAAATTCGAAAATTGTAAATTTGCGCCGCACATATTTTATCGAACGACAGCAATCGAGCGCAGCACCAGCAACCCCGGCGTTCTGGGAACGAAGTCCCGGCCGTACGGGTCATCCCGGGTCGTCCCGTGCTAACTTCGCGGACGTTGCATTTCCATGCGATAAGACGCAACGCACTGGGTTCAACTGATGCGCAGCGAATAGCGTTTGATGGCCATCGTTTGTTGTCCTGCTGCGGAGCCGTGTGCACTTTCCATTGGGTACATTTTTCACTCACAAGAATAGCGTCGAGTGTCGTGTTCGCCGGGCCCAGCGGGTCGCGTTATGGTGCACATTTGTATCTGCCCCGGGCGCTTAGGTCTAAGCATAAATCCCGAACGAAACCTAATGCAGTTGGACACCGGGTCCAGCGAGTGGCGAGCGTGGTTTGATTAAACTCTCAAGAACGCCTCCACGAGACTTAGGTTACACGTGCGCGCAGACGGGTCTCCAGTAATGGAGCGTCGTTCGTAAACTGACACCGATCAAACGGCGTGCCGGAGGAATAATTTATGCATGCAAGCCCCAACACAAGGGACATGAGCAAACACACATTGCGAGCCAGGATCCAGCGTGTCGCTATCGTGAGCCCGTTTTATCTAATGAGAACAGTATCCGAAACGACCGCGGACGTGAGGCGGCAGGGTTGGAGCGTGCCCTTGTCCAGTTTGAACCCGGACCGTGCTTTCAATGCATTGGCCAGCGCCAGAAAGCCATTGTGATAAATGGTCTATGCTGTGGGGCAGGATGTGCTGCTCCACGCTAGAGCCGTGCCATTATTTGCCTAATGAAGCAGTTTGTCCGTGGCGTCTTTCGTACGCCGGATTGGAACGAAGGGATGTAAAACGAGAGCGTCCAGGCTGTGTACGACTAATCGCGTGCGGAATGAACGCTCCGTACGAGCGCGGAGAGCTATTAGTCGTTTATCATTCGGCGTTTGGTGATCGCAAGCCGGGTAATTGTTAGGAACTTCGGTGCAATTTAGGTTCCCGTGCAGCTGGACACCTCGCCAGGCGTTCAGGCGTGGTCTGCACGGCTCGGAACATTCCTGGTTCAAGGATGGGCGATCAATCTACGAGTCTTGTAGCACGTTGCAGAATGGTGTGATTATTGTAGCGTGGTTTCGTGCTATCGAAAGCTGGTCAAAACAATCACTAGGCGTGACTTTGGAAGATCACTGGACATTCATGGCGTTTTTCAACTCTATTCTGTCAACTCTGATGTTAGAATCTTTTTAAGCCTTTTTTCAAGAATTGAATCACTGGAAAGGAATGACACATGTTGCAAAGAAATGTAATGTTCTCTCTCGAACTGAACATAAATATACTATAACTTGTGAGCAATTTCAACAAAATCTAGGTTCACCAGTCTTCTCGTCACCAGTCCCCAGAAAAATAAATATCCTAAATTCCTCACTGACTGCCTGAGGGGTTTTGGTTCTCCCGGTAAGGCGCCGAGAAGCTGTTTGGAGCTGTGAAACCCCCCCACCCAAAAAGGCAAAAAAGCAACGTGCATTCATTATCCGTTAAATTTAAAAATGACGTTAGTCGCCAGCGCCTGCCTGCGATCGCGAACGATGACGGCACGGCGACCAATACACACGCAAACACGCGGGAGATGTGTGATTCGCACGACTAGCAGAGGAGCCCTGGTGCTAGAATTTTGATTTCGACGAGAGGGCCACTTCAATCGATACAACCGGTTATCGCGTGAGATGGGCGCGATGAAACAAAAAAAAAAACACACGCACACACACATCTCAGAGTTGTTTAATTTACATCACAGTGTGTTTTCGACACCGGGACCAAAATGTTGTGGTGTGTGGTGGAGAAATAATGCCTTCTCCACTACCAGCAGCAGCAGCAGCAGCAACTGGCAGCCTGGGTGGATGCTGGTGAACCGGTTCGAAGCGCTACGATCCATAAAGAGAACGCACGAAAAAGCAACAGCAAAAAAAAAGCAAGAATCAAAACGGCGCTAGAAGGAGTGGTCGGTGTTGTTTTTTTTTTTCGGCGTGCTGTGCAAAACTTTTCCTCCGCGCGTTGGCACCTGGCTCCAATTACCTTGAAACCGAACGTGTATTGGCATTTAGAGACGGCAGGAGAACATGCCGAGGCTGCCCGCAAGCCAAAAAGGTGATGGTCAAAAAACTATTGCCTACGGCTCGAAAGACAAAGAATACAACCAAAAAAAAACTAAGGGCAGGTTCATCTATTTTCCTGTACGGGACACACTCACACGCGCGTATGTAAGCGCACCTTGCACAACTTGATTTCTGTTTTTTTTTTCTGTTGGTAAGGCCAACTTTGTCAGAGCCGAGGCGAATTTTTGGGAGTGCGAAAAGCGCGCCAAACGACCCTACGGAGCAGTAGTGGAGCAAGTGGAGTGGAACGCGAGACGCACGTTCCGATCTTCTTGAGGAGCAGTGTGAGGAGTGCGAAGAAAGACAGCAAAAACGGCGAACGAGCTTTGAAAATTTATGATCTAAGTAAGCATCGCCATTGCAACAACGTGCGAGCGTGTGTGTGTGTGTGTAGCTGCCTTGGAAGTCGGTGAAAACAGGATTTCTTCTGGGCCCGCGGAACGTGGTATGCGGTCCCATCAGGTTCCCGGGCGTGTGTGCATAGCAATTTCCAAACTGCGAAACTTATCGTTGCCGGATTCTGCCGCTTGCCTCATCGTTCCCAAAAGCGTTCTCTTCTCGAAAGGGGGTTTTTGTTGGAATTTCGGCTGAACGTTTTGTTTTTTTCGTTAAGTGTTTGTGCTGTTCGTTTCTTTTGCGTGGCTCGCTTGTCCTTACCGGCGGTGGGGGAGCGAGGGGTGGAGGTGGCACGGGGTGCGGCAGCGTTCCCTTCACACACACGCTTGCCCTTTCCAGCGATGGTGGCTGATCGGAGGAGGCGATCGGTTCTCGGTTCGAGGAGATGCTGCCGGGTGCGGTGAGGCCCGAGATGCTGCCGGAGGATAGGTCGAGGGCGCGAGGGACGAGTGCGTGCGGCGCGGGGGCGAGCGTGAAGCGCTACGAAACGACCACGCTACGGCCACACTCCACGCCCGTGTGTTGGTGAGGCTGGAATGCGCACACGAACACACTGGCACGCCGCTCGCCGCCGCACACAGGTGAGCCACAGGTAGCGCTCGCTTAAGCCGGAGCCGCACGGGCAAGAGGAAGAAGACGAAGACGCAAACCGCACGCGTGGTCGGCCCGGAGCCACATCGCGCACACGACGGTGTGCTCCGATCCGCCGGATCTGCTCCAGTGTGAGTCAGTTCGCGCTCGACTGTGGCAAGGTGCGCAAGTGCGCCCATCTCTCCAGCCTGGGGACCGCTCTGGTCCGAGCGTGTCAGTCAGCAGTGCGTTTGGAATCCGCAGCAGCAGGCGCCCGGCGCGAAGCCGCTCGATCGAGCGTATCGAAGTGTGCGGGTCCAGTGCCGTAAAGTTCTCGCCCAGCAGAGCTGCAAAAGACATTCAAAAAGGAAGAGTACACGCAGTTTTTCGGCGTCAATCATCTCGTTTCAACAGTGGCGACGGTCGTAGTAGGCTTAGTAAGTAGAGGGTGTCAGGGCGTTGTGAAATTCAGTGCTCTTGCGTTCAGGTGCGGAAGCGTCCCAAATTCCCCGAGATCAAGCCAGGAAGAAGAGTCTAGCGTTAGAACATTGCATGCCGCCAGCGAAGGGGCAAACGTGTGAATTAGAATGGCTCACCCGGCCGCCGGAACACACGGAAGATTCTTGCCCGACGCTCAGTTCGACGGCCATTTTCGACGCGTGTGTTGCAGGCTGTGTTGTTTGTCCTAAGAATTAGCGCGCCATTCCCGGAACCATTGCCACAGGTGCCTCGGTGGCATCTAATGCACACCAACACACCTACGAAACGTGCCCGTCCCTGTGAAGACCGCTGTTGTTTGAGTTCCTTTTTTGGCCTTTTTTAGGGATAGGGAAAAAAGGGAAGCGAAAAGATAGTTCCATTCCTTACCCAAGCATACACCAACGGGTGTGCCCCTGTGCGCGTTAGTGTGGGTTGTTGTCCGATAGAAGTTCAAGTAGGCGAAGGAGGTTAAAACAATAATGAGCACCTCAGCATCGCGCGCGCGTCATTAGAATGGTCAAGAAGGCTAGCCGAAGTAGCAGAAAGGCGAGGGAAGATCAGAGCAGTCAGCGCAGTACAGTCAGAGAAGGCAGCAGCAGAATGGTTTCCTCTCCTCCGCGGCTCCACCAAAAAAAGAACTATTTGCTCTATCTGGGAAGTGCCGAAGAAAAAGAAACCGAGCGAGAAAACCAACAGAAACCTCCAAAAGAGTCGGAAAAGTGTCGATTTCCACTGCTTCGCCCCCGTAACCTTAAACCAGCGCGCCGCGGTCAAGCGGAAGGAGGCCCGAGATTGCTTTGCTGTGCCAGAAAAATGCGAGTTCACATTCTTCGAACCGCGTGGCAGCCGACTTGTAGCCAGCGTGTACATCCTCCATTAGCCCAAGGTGAGTACGGGCATTTTGTTTCCGCTTTTTGTTTCACTTGCCGTTGTTGTTGTTGCTGCCGTGCATTAACGATTGTACATGAACCGTGCGATGCGCTGTTGTGTCGGGGTCTAGCGGGCAGGCGAAAGATCCGGTCAAGATTCGGTATCGAAGCAGCCGCCGAAAATGGATGTTGCCAGCCAGGGCAGTGGTATTGATAAGAATGTACATGAACAACCATTCTCTATCGCCATTTTTCGAGGCGAGGGGGTTTTCGAACATGAAATCGACCGTTTAGATAGTGTCAACAGCGTGAGGCATGTTACACACCGGGATAGGTTGAAAAGGTACCGCTCCTGCCTCGCCAAAGTGGTGCAATCGTGGGACATTTCTTATACGTAGTCAACAAAAAGAACAAAGGGTGCGTCTGGCAAACCGCTCTAACCGCTCTCGGTATGCTTGATTTCAGTGTCCATTTTCAACGTGACCTTGCGCTATGGATGGTCTTTTAAACTGGACGGCGCTCAACCACGGCGCTCAAGGATACGTGCCTATTTGTCGATCGAATCAATCGAATGCCACCGTTCTTGCGGTGCGCTAAGAGAGCGACCTGAAGCACCCCCCCGGGCGAAGGCCTTTATTCCGGCCACCTAATTGGTAATTGTGCGCGCGCCGAAAGCCTCGACCGAGCGACATTACGGGTAACGCATAATAATCGTCCAACGTCCTGCGCTGCGCGAGAAAGAGACCGGCCAGCCGAATCGAATGGCTCTCTCGGATCAAATGATTGATGAAATTTTGGTGGCCGTTCTTCGTCCAGCAAGTGATTGTTCAACCTCCACGCGCTGGTCCACATGACGGTCACATGGCTGTGGGATCGATTTTCGGTTTAGTATTCCGTTCGTGATGGCCGGCAGCTGCCAGGCTAGCATATCGACGGTGTTCGCACGAGCTGTGTGTTGGGGAGCGCTGGAAGCAGGATTTCGGGCGCATGGTTACGCCATGCGCGCGCTGGCCGCGACCCCACCGTCATGTTTGCGTAATGCAAAATATTAACGTCGGAATAAAATGTCCCGTCCGCGTCCTCATCCAGAATGCATAATGTTGCCTCCTCCCCAGGACGTGCCGCGCCAGAAGTGTGCGAGTTTGTGGTGGTGGTGCGCGTCTGGCGTGTCTCGATTACGATTCTCCGGCCGGCGATTACGATGCGCCTCATTGTCGATGCGAGACGGTTCTCTATACATCTTTTATGAGCTGGCTCGCTGAAACCTGAGCACTCGTGATTCCTGCGGCATCGAGCCGGCCGATCCTCCCCGAGCCGAGTCCGGTACTCTCCCACGGGCGGGGTCGTGTTCGTGTGGCGGAAAGGATTGGTTGCGCGTTCTATGCGTCTTTTATGTTTAGTGATCGTGGTCTGCATATGCAGAACAATACGACCCCCAAGTGCAGCGCGCGGTGCAACCACATGAAAAATGAGCTCTTTTCCTGCTTCCATTTTTCACCTGCACTCACGCACCGGTACCCTGCGTGAATGGAATGCGTAAAGCAGAGAGCCGAGAGCGTGAGTCAACCGATCTCACCGAAGCAGACGGAAAAAGATGCTGCTCGTTTTCCCAGAAAACACAAAAGTGCAACAGGATGCTGGTGGAACACAGTGTGTATGGGAGCCTTAGCTGAGAAACTCCGTCACAAAGCAGTCGAACCGTCCCAGCGTGTATTCGCAAGGTAAATATCATGTCGGTCTGTTCTGGAATAGTACGAGTCCAAAAGGGTACGCGGAGGGCACTGTTTTTTTTTGTATTTTTTCAATGAAAAGATGTCTACGTCTTCGTTATTAAGCAGCAGAGCTAGGTATGCGGGAGAGAGCGAGGCAAATCCTTGAAAAGGAAGCAGCCGGTGTGTAGGATGAGAAATGACCGAAAATTAACTTCGTGGCACTAGACAGACCGAAACAAACCAGGTAGAATAGCATGGGAAGCAGTTCTTGATCGTAAAACAGCAACCTGCCTGCTGCTGCATCGGACAACCTTTACGAGAGATCGTCCGCCTGATCGTTTGGCCCGGAGAAGTTATATACCTGATCCTGAGCCTGAAGTCAGTTTTGATTTCTTCCAGTTTCCTGGAATTGTCTACGGCTCCGACTACCTGGAGGAATGACTGTAGCAACTTTGGGTTTCCCAGCGACGCAGGGGATCCTTCTTAAAAAGGGATTAAGTTTCGGGATCGGGACCCGATGACTGGCCAGACGAGACCAGAAGTGCCATTAAACGGAGTCCGTCTTGCGCCACGCTAATGGGCCTCGGACGGGCAAGAGTGACTTTATGGGATGGGATATTCGTCTAGACACATCCTTACGGCATTTTGATTGATTCGTTACGATGAACTGACACTTTTTGCCTCACTTGTACGCAGCTGCTTTCGGGCATATAGGAAGCCTGAACAATAGGCTTATTGGAGGAGTTGGATCGTGAGAAACGTTGTTCACACATTACTGGAGGAGTGCCCGTGGTAGTGTCGGAAGGTGCTAAGCTCTTTCCAATCCAGTTATCGCTGCGCTAATAAGGCTGTGATAGGTGTTTCGCAGCGAGCTGCTTGATCTAGAAAATCTAGAGGAGCTAGGAGAGGTACCTGCAAACGTCCAGCAACTAACTGCTACGCTTCAGTTCATACCCCCTCATGTCCAATGTTCATTGAACCCCCTGCCGAGGTGGTGGTGAACTATGTGAAGTCAACGACAAGAGGTGGCAATAAATATGACTCGCCCACCCACCTCCACTACCTTTCCGCGTGCCGTGTCGAGTCGCACAGAATCGAGAGTGGGTTTGGCCGTCGCGCCGGAGCAAACAACTCGTTGGAAACAGAACGTGATTAACGTGATTCGCCCGCTTCTTGTGATCTGCATACTCAAGCGCGCCGGCTACCCATAGACGGCGATATTTGCAGGAATATCACTCGCAGACATGTTTCAGCTTGAAATATGCAGGGCAATAGTGTTCAGAGCTCTCGATGATCGTGACACAACTTCGTTGGAGGTTGTTCGCCCACGGATCGCCCGGCCGTGTTCTGGGTGAAGAAACCGTCCTCCCCTCTGCGGTAGCTGGTGCGCGTGGGGGTATAAGCAGCGCTCTTACCGAGGGGCCAGTGAAGGACAAACACTGGTTGGAGATCGTACGGCGAGACGTTTGCTTTACAGCAATTAAACCACGCTGAAGATCGCTCGCCGCGCGCTTTGCGGTCGTGTCAAAATCGGCCAAGAACGCTCAAGTCCACTCGATCAATCAACACGCTGTGGCGATCACGACGTGCTGTGTGTGGTGGCTTCAGGAGAAGGGCGACTTTGCGTTTGCGCACTGTGAGTTCACCCGCCGTCCCGGGGATTTCCAGACTTCTTCTGGTCGATTCTTTTGGACGCCCTCCAAAGTGAAGTACTGGAAAAGTGAGACGTGTGAATTTGTCACTCGCCATTTGCACAACGGGCGCGCGCGTTGTAAGTGATTCATGGAAAAAGAACCTCATCCGCGTCCTCCTTCTCCTCCGAAGAGGTTCAGTGTGAATGGAGGGACGTGTGATCACTTCGGAATGGCGGCGATTCTGTGTAAACGATGACGACAACCGTTGAATTTTAATTACGACCGTACCTTTCCTGTCGTATCGCGTGTCCATTCGGCGGTAGAGTACACCACCGTTACTGGTGCGCTTGCTTAGCCTGACTCATAAAACGTGCTCTCTCTCTCGCCAAGTGGTTTCCGGTGCTCTTTATCCATATTGGTTCCCTCGTATAAGGCAAGGACGAGTGCAGGCTTCCTCTGGCCATCGCGCCCGACATTGTTGTGGAGCAGCCGGCACAGGTGGCGCCATCTGGAACGAGTGAGGTGACAAAAATGCTTAGGATTGCATCCACGTGTAACTTTACCCTCCATCGGAGAAACCCGGTTCCAGCAGTAACTGGACAATTAAAAAGCAGTCAAGCACGGTCAGACGGTAACACAGTTTTCCCAGTCCCATCATGCACGGGGGTCGCGGGACGTGCCGGGGGCAATTACATTTCCCTTCTGTGAAAACCCACACGATGTAGCTTTCAATTTTCGGCAAAGAAATTGGATTTTGTGTGTGGCAGTACCCAGGCCCAAGCCCTCTCTTATGCCTTCCGGTTAGGTGGGAACGGGAAGCATTGAAGGCAGTGAAGGTTTTGACCCTACGGCCACACGATGATGATGATGATGACGTGAGTGTGTGTTCGTGTGGCGGTGGAAATGGCGATGGACGCATTAGACACACTTCATGCCGTTTTCGATTGATTTTCGGGAAGTGGTTGCTGCGGTGTGTTATTGGTACATCGGCAGTGCGGTTAAGCAGAGAGTGATCGTGTGAAGAAACCTCGACAAACCAACATCTTGAAGGGGAAGAGAGTGAGCAATGCCGTATGCTTCTTGCCGTTGGCAGTAGCCGCAGGGAATGATCACGCTGCGATCGGAACATTAAGTCACACACTTTGGTCTATTTCCGGTGAAGAATCGAATGTAGCGGACAGCAACAACGTACTGAACAAACTCATTCTCTTTACAGATGTTCGCTACGGTTCCAGCGGACATTATCGAGTGTGTGCGTACATTAGAAGTAGAATGTTGTATTTTTTTGTTCGTACTCCCCGTGTCGTTATAGGTTCTGATCCCAGAATCACCCTTCCGCCGGCTGCAGAGGGTGGGTTTCAAGTGGAGAAAAGTTCGTTGCAGCAGCTTGTCGATAAATTGAAATGTAAATATTGATACAAATTGGCACCTCCTCCACGCACACACCGGGCGGTAAGTAGCCATCGCGATTGCCGAGAACTCAAACATCCTCCTGCGACTCGGAAGACAAGACACACAAGCGTCCCAACGTCGGATTGACGATCTCAATCGCATTCGTCAATGTTCTCTTTGGTTATCTAGCTGTATGAGTGCACTTTAAACGTCATAAAGCTAGCATACCGAAGTTAATAATTGGCTGACACTCATCGATGGAAGCTCACCGTATCGCTGCTACCCGGAATGTGGCTCGTATAGAAGTGTATTTAAGTGTTTGTGTATGTTTAAGAGAAGAAAGTTGATATGATGTTACTGTGACGGTATTGTAACACAGAGGTATGGTGAACTCTATGAAAGAAAAACAGTTGATTATGACCGTAAATACAGCTTTAACTTACAACAAAATATAGCTCATTTATGTGTTTAAGTGTTGTTGTTAGTATTGTTTGGCACTCAGAAGCTTTGAGCTTTGCAGCTCCGTTCGGGATTCATGCAGTCACAACAATAGTGGCAAAATGAACGAAAAATTGAGAATTGAGAAAATATTTGTTTGAAAAATACGGTTGGTGCGTGGGTAGCATCGGGGCAAGAATGATTTAAATGCTACGGAAGCTATATTGAAGCGTACATTATCTATCTTTTAGTGGCTAATTTAAAAGAGATTTAGTATTGCACAATTCTAAACGAATTTGAGGAAAACGTATAAATTCAAAAATTTAATTCAGATATTGCACCCAGGCCGCGATCGATGCCAACATCTTCCCGAGCATCATCGGCCTGCTGCAGAAGGCCGACTTCAAGACCCGGAAAGAGGCGGCCTGGGCCATCACGAACGCCACCAGCGGTGGTACGGTACAGCAGATCAAATATCTGGTAGGTGTGAGGAGAAGTTACGTGGAATCCCTTTGTCCTAATTCGTGCAAAACACACGCACACAGGTTGATGCAGGCTGTATACCGCCGATGTGCGAGCTGCTGACCGTGATGGACCCGAAGATAGTGACTGTCGCACTGAACGGGCTGGAGAACATCCTGAAGGTGGGCGAGGATCAGCGAACCAAACCGAACCCGTACGCCGTGATGATCGAGGAATGCTACGGTACGATGAAACATCGTTGAAACCCCTCTATGTTCCTCGTTTCTAATCTCCCCGTAACTCTTTTACGCCGTCCCTCGCAGGTCTTGACAAGCTCGAGTTCTTACAATCGCACCAGAACAATGATATCGAGCTGCTTTCGTAAGTATCCGTCCCGCGTTTCCCTTTGCCACTTTGTTTGAGACAGTTTGCCGAAACTTGTGCTATTCGTTCTTCAACAACCTTTGTTTTGACACTTTTAGCAGCAATACGTATCAGTCACTTAAAATTGTATACGATGTTTTGAGATTTTCATTATTGCAGGTTTTCTAGTTGAACTGACACATGCTTGCTATTTTTCCGATTCGCTGCCAATGGTTACCATGGTTACGAAGAGTTGGAAATCGAGCAACTTTACTTCACCACTTAGCTTTATTTCATACAGCGACACATTTGAGCCTAAAAACATGCAATATGCATTACACCAACGCTTTATCCGCGCTTATCTAACGATCTTTAACGTTCTGCGTGCTGTACCGATTCCAGGCACAACAACAACAACGTGGTGTCGGCCGCGTTGCGCGCCGTCGGCAACATCGTCACCGGCAACGACACCCAGATGTCGGGACTGTGTGCTGGATCACGACGTGCTCGAACCGTTACTGCAGTGAGTGTTCCGTTTTGTGATTGCACCGCTCTGCCGGGCAGACTGATGAAACTGATTCGAATGCTTCCATAGCGTGCTGAGTACCTCACGCCGGCTAACGCTGACACGCAACGCGGTCTGGGCCCTGTCGAACATGTGCCGGGGTAAGAATCCGCCGCCAGATTTCTCCAAGGTCGAGAAATGCCTTCCCATCCTGTCCCAGCTGATGTTCCACAACGACTCGGAGGTGCTGTGTGCGTGTGTGTGCGCTGCTTGCTACCCCCTCCCCAACGGGGTGTTGTGTCATTCGGCCGAGAGGCACCACACGGCCTTTCGCTCTGTTCGAATCAATAAAGCGGATCGAGCTGACACGGGGAAAAAGCAAATTTCGTAAATCAATTAACTCCTCGGGGCTGGTGCATATTGCGCCTAATGCAAGCTGACCTTTGCTTTCTTCCCGATTGCATCCAGATGTCCAACACAGCGCATCGGCATCGGTACAAAAATGTTGGCCTGGACTCCACAGAGATGCGGCGCCGACGAGAGGAGGAAGGAATTCAGCTGCGAAAGCAAAAACGCGAACAACAGCTGATCAAGAGACGTAACGTCAACGTGGCCGACGAGCTCGAGCAGGATGCAATTCTTTCGGTACGTATGTGTGGGATGCACTGCGCGAATTTACCCCAATGTTGGATTGCACTTTCACATTGATATCGTTTGCTTCCTCGCAGGACGACACGAGTTCTGCCGATAACCGGTCGCTCATCCAGCCGTCCGTCATTCAGGCGCTGTACGGTGAAAACATCGAGGAGCAGCTGACCGCCACACAGAAGTTCCGGCGGTTGCTGTCGAAAGAGCCCAACCCGCCCATCGATATGGTGATCCAGCACAACATCGTGCCGCGGTTGGTGCAGTTTTTGGGCAACTCCCAAAACTCGACCCTACAGGTAAGCTGAGCTGCGAAGACTGGCGACGGCCAACTGCAACCGGATCAACGAAAAAACGTGTCCTTTACATTAGTTCGAAGCCGCCTGGGCCCTCACAAACATCGCATCCGGTACGTCAGAGCAAACGAGCGTGGTGATAGCGGCCGGCGCAGTGCCAATCTTTGTCGATCTTATGAAAAGCCCCCACGAGGACGTGCAGGAGCAGGCGATCTGGGCGCTGGGCAACATTGCCGGCGATTCGCCGGAGTGTCGGGACTGTGTGCTGGATCACGACGTGCTCGAACCGTTACTGCAGTGAGTGTTCCGTTTTGTGATTGCACCGCTCTGCCTCCTTTGTACATCCTACATACGCTTGGCAGGCAGACAGGCGCTTCCGTAATAGAGCGCGAGGTGAAATTAGAGGAAAAAAATTATACTAACAATTAGCTAGAATGCTAAGAACAGGACACACACAACGTTCACACGTTTACATACCAGAACACATAATGAAAATCATGTTAAAACCCCGGTGGCCGTCTTGCAACCTTGTAGTTGATATGTATACATTTATATTACTTTTTATCAACAACAAACCCTTCTAACAAAATGTCCCCACGGCCTGCTGATGAACATTGCGTAGTGTGAAATAGGCGAGTATCGTTTATTTTCGTTATTGTTTTATCCCCTTTCCTGACGGAATGAACCGGGAAAATTCGTTCCCCCTGAAGAGCCCGTTTAATCTCCCCGTAACTCTTTTACGCCGTCCCTCGCAGGTCTTGACAAGCTCGAGTTCTTACAATCGCACCAGAACAATGATATTTACGAGAAGGCATTTAGCATCATCCAAAAGTACTTTAGCAACGACGACGAGGACCTGGCCGTGGCCCCGAGCACGGAAGCGAATCAGTTCCAGTTCAATGCCGACCAGTCGGTACCGATGGATGGGTTCCAGTTCTAAACACGCCTCTCTCTCTCTCTCCCTCTCTCTCGCTCCTGCTCCTCGTCCTTCTCTCCCGGGAAAACATATTCACTTTGTATTACAGCGCCCAAAGCAAGAGCAACGTCTACTACGATCGGTTGGTAATCAGCTTAGAGCAAAACAGAATAAACAGGAATTCCAGAGAACGGGCATTGAGGCTCCCGCTCCCAACACTCAGCACCCCTCCCCCCCACTTTCACTATTTCTCTGTTGCATCGAACAGCGTGAAATCACGTAAAAAAACGGGAGTAGTTCATAATCTACAAATTATAAATGTAATCTTGTAAAGTAAATTTTGCGTTAGACACATATAAACAAGCAGATACATGCGCGCACACACACACACACCGTGCTCGGGGCCACGGCCAGGTCCTCGTCGTCGTTGCTAAAGTACTTTTGGATGATGCTAAATGCCTTCTCGTAAATATCATTGTTCTGGTGCGATTGTAAGAACTCGAGCTTGTCAAGACCTGCGAGGGACGGCGTAAAAGAGTTACGGGGAGATTAAAAACGAGGAACATAGAGGGGTTTCAATTATGTTTCATCGTACCGTAGCATTCCTCGATCATCACGGCGTACGGGTTCGGTTTGGTTCGCTGATCCTCGCCCACCTTCAGGATGTTCTCCAGCCCGTTCAGTGCGACGGTCACTATCTTCGGGTCCATTACGGTCAGCAACTCGCACATCGGCGGTATACAGCCTGCATCAACCTGTGTGCGTGTGTTTTGCACGAATTAGGACAAAGGGATTCCACGTAACCTCTACTCACACCTACCAGATATTTGATCTGCTGTACCGTACCACCGCTGGTGGCGTTCGTGATGGCCCAGGCCGCCTCTTTCCGGGTCTTGAAATCGGCCTTCTGCAGCAGGCCGATGATGCTCGGGAAGATGTTGGCATCGATCGCGGCCTGAATCTGGTGCCGATTGCCGGCCGCCACGTTCGAGATGGTCCAGCACGCCTCCTTGCGCACCGCCTCCTTCGGCGAGCTGAGCAGCTGTAGGATCGAGGGTAAGGCATTGCAGTTCAGGATCAGCTGCGTCTGGGTGTCGTTGCCGGTGACGATGTTGCCGACGGCGCGCAACGCGGCCGACACCACGTTGTTGTTGTTGTGCCTGGAATCAGTACAGCACGCAGAACGTTAAGGATCGTTAGATAAGCGCGGATAAAGCGTTGGTATAATGCATATTGCATGTTTTTAGGCTCAAATGTGTCGCTGTATGAAATAAAGCTAAGTGGTGAAGAAAAGTTGCTCGATTTCCAACTCTTCGTAACCATGGTAACCATTGGCAGCGAATCAGTAAAATAGCAAGGATGTGTCAGTTCAACTAGAAAACCTGCAATAATGAAAATCTTAAAACATCGTATACAATTTTAAGTGACTGATACGTATTGCTGCTAAAAGTGTCAAAACAAAGGTTGTTGCAGAAAGAATAGCACAAGTTTCGGCAAACTGTCTCAAACAAAGTGGCAAAGGGAAACGCGGGACGGATACTTACGAAAGCAGCTCGATCAAGCGTCGACAGCAGCCCGCATCGATAACGGCCTGGATGTTGTCGTTCGAGCCGTCCGACAGATAGCTTACGGCCCACACGGCATCGCCCAGCACCTCCGAGTCGTTGTGGAACATCAGCTGGGACAGGATGGGAAGGCATTTCTCGACCTTGGAGAAATCTGGCGGCGGATTCTTACCCCGGCACATGTTCGACAGGGCCCAGACCGCGTTGCGTGTCAGCGTTAGCCGGCGCGAGGTACTCAGCACGCTATGGAAGCATTCGAATCAGTTTCATCAGTCTGCCCAGCAGAGCGGTGCAATCACAAAACGGAACACTCACTGCAGTAACGGTTCGAGCACGTCGTGATCCAGCACACAGTCCCGACACTCCGGCGAATCGCCGGCAATGTTGCCCAGCGCCCAGATCGCCTGCTCCTGCACGTCCTCGTGGGGGCTTTTCATAAGATCGACAAAGATTGGCACTGCGCCGGCCGCTATCACCACGCTCGTTTGCTCTGACGTACCGGATGCGATGTTTGTGAGGGCCCAGGCGGCTTCGAACTAATGTAAAGGACACGTTTTTTCGTTGATCCGGTTGCAGTTGGCCGTCGCCAGTCTTCGCAGCTCAGCTTACCTGTAGGGTCGAGTTTTGGGAGTTGCCCAAAAACTGCACCAACCGCGGCACGATGTTGTGCTGGATCACCATATCGATGGGCGGGTTGGGCTCTTTCGACAGCAACCGCCGGAACTTCTGTGTGGCGGTCAGCTGCTCCTCGATGTTTTCACCGTACAGCGCCTGAATGACGGACGGCTGGATGAGCGACCGGTTATCGGCAGAACTCGTGTCGTCCTGCGAGGAAGCAAACGATATCAATGTGAAAGTGCAATCCAACATTGGGGTAAATTCGCGCAGTGCATCCCACACATACGTACCGAAAGAATTGCATCCTGCTCGAGCTCGTCGGCCACGTTGACGTTACGTCTCTTGATCAGCTGTTGTTCGCGTTTTTGCTTTCGCAGCTGAATTCCTTCCTCCTCTCGTCGGCGCCGCATCTCTGTGGAGTCCAGGCCAACATTTTTGTACCGATGCCGATGCGCTGTGTTGGACATCTGGATGCAATCGGGAAGAAAGCAAAGGTCAGCTTGCATTAGGCGCAATATGCACCAGCCCCGAGGAGTTAATTGATTTACGAAATTTGCTTTTTCCCCGTGTCAGCTCGATCCGCTTTATTGATTCGAACAGAGCGAAAGGCCGTGTGGTGCCTCTCGGCCGAATGACACAACACCCCGTTGGGGAGGGGGTAGCAAGCAGCGCACACACACGCACACATACACGGGCGCACGTCGTGGATTTAGTATTACTTGCAATATCGCAACGAGAGAGGGAGCAACCACCCCACCCAGCCACCCACTCGACGAGCAGGGGGTGCGCTGGTGGGTAGACGGACTGACTGATTTCTCATCATCGCGCTGCTGCCACTGCAGATGCATTTTTCGCAACGACGGCCCATATTTAGCGCGTGCGGGACGGACGACAACACGGACGGAGGGTTGTGTGCTGCACAAGTGACATTAGTGAATTTCTTTACTTTTTCCAACCCAATCGTTCTCGTCCTTTCTCGTTGCAATCGCCATACCCCGTCGTCATCGTCGTCGTCGTTGCTAGCTCTACGCACAATCTCTTCCACACCACACGCACCAGATTAGTCTTTTCGGGCCGTGTTTTACCCTTGCTGCGAGCCGTGCACCTGCGTTTGGTGCATGTAGACGAAAAGCCCGCGG
>KZ072193.1:223465-239484 GCA_002091845.1 Anopheles cracens
TAGGGAGGGTGTTGGGAGAGATTGGCCCTGACCGTGGTGCTGCGGGACCGGTCCACTGCTGTGGCGAGGTGGGTCGTCTTTGGCAAAGAACTTTGGCCACACCGGCCGCAAAATGGTTGACGTGGAGGGCACCGAAAGGAACTTTGGTAACGGGATATAGGGCTTTCGATGGGTACATTTGTATGTGTGTATGTGTGTGAGTGTGTGCGGAGTACTTCGAAGGGCGAAGAACCGAGGGCGCGAGAGGCTGGAATCGAATTATCATTATTTTGTTCCTTCTTTCGCTCTCGCTTCCTTCCTTCCATTGGTTATTTTCGTTTAATAATGATTGTTGACGATTAGTATGATTATGTGTTTTTGCCTTCGCCTGTTCGCCCATCGCTCTCGACCAGTTTTGCCGCTGCTCGAGTGTTTCCCCAAAACGCCGTGAATGTTCTCCGAGATCCACCGTACTAGAGTTTGGGTCGGTTGCCGGTCCAAAAATCGGAGCAAAAGGGATACGAAGGCGACCGAAGAATGGAACTGGTCCATATATGGTGAGGCCGTTTGAGCTTAGCAGCACTGGCAAAACAAACCGCCTGAAACTGTTTTAATGCCCGCGATATCTCGTCCCTCAGCGTCCGCATTTTGATCATTTTTCAACCTCTTTCTACTTCGCGGACGTTGCATTTCCATGCGATAAGACGCAACGCACTGGGTTCAACTGATGCGCAGCGAATAGCGTTTGATGGCCATCGTTTGTTGTCCTGCTGCGGAGCCGTGTGCACTTTCCATTGGGTACATTTTTCACTCACAAGAATAGCGTCGAGTGTCGTGTTCGCCGGGCGCAGCGGGTCGCGTTATGGCGCACATTTGTATCTGCCCCGGGCGCTTAGGTCTAAGCATAAATCCCGAACGAAACCTAATGCAGTTGGACACCGGGTCCAGCGAGTGGCGAGCGTGGTTTGATTAAACTCTCAAGAACGCCTCCACGAGACTTAGGTTACACGTGCGCGCAGACGGGTCTCCAGTAATGGAGCGTCGATCGTAAACTGACACCGATCAAACGGCGTGCCGGAGGAATAATTTATGCATGCAAGCCCCAACACAAGGGACATGAGCAAACACACATTGCGAGCCAGGATCCAGCGTGTCGCTATCGTGAGCCCGTTTTATCTAATGAGAACAGTATCCGAAACGACCGCGGACGTGAGGCGGCAGGGTTGGAGCGTGCCCTTGTCCAGTTTGAACCCGGACCGTGCTTTCAATGCATTGGCCAGCGCCAGAAAGACAGAAATCAAGTTGTGCAAGGTGCGCTTACATACGCGCGTGTGAGTGTGTCCCGTACAGGAAAATAGATGAACCTGCCCTTAGTTTTTTTTTGGTTGTATTCTTTGTCTTTCGAGCCGTAGGCAATAGTTTTTTGACCATCACCTTTTTGGCTTGCGGGCAGCCTCGGCATGTTCTCCTGCCGTCTCTAAATGCCAATACACGTTCGGTTTCAAGGTAATTGGAGCCAGGTGCCAACGCGCGGAGGAAAAGTTTTGCACAGCACGCCGAAAAAAAAACAACACCGACCACTCCTTCTAGCGCCGTTTTGATTCTTGCTTTTTTTTGCTGTTGCTTTTTCGTGCGTTCTCTTTATGGATCGTAGCGCTTCGAACCGGTTCACCAGCATCCACCCAGGCTGCCAGTTGCTGCTGCTGCTGCTGCTGGTAGTGGAGAAGGCATTATTTCTCCACCACACACCACAACATTTTGGTCCCGGTGTCGAAAACACACTGTGATGTAAATTAAACAACTCTGAGATGTGTGTGTGCGTGTGTTTTTTTTGTTTCATCGCGCTCATCTCACGCGATAACCGGTTGTATCGATTGAAGTGGCCCTCTCGTCGAAATCAAAATTCTAGCACCAGGGCTCCTCTGCTAGTCGTGCGAATCACACATCTCCCGCGTGTTTGCGTGTGTATTGGTCGCCGTGCCGTCATCGTTCGCGATCGCAGGCAGGCGCTGGCGACTAACGTCATTTTTAAATTTAACGGATAATGAATGCACGTTGCTTTTTTGCCTTTTTGGGTGGGGGGGTTTCACAGCTCCAAACAGCTTCTCGGCGCCTTACCGGGAGAACCAAAACCCCTCAGGCAGTCAGTGAGGAATTTAGGATATTTATTTTTCTGGGGACTGGTGACGGGAAGACTGGTGAACCTAGATTTTGTTGAAATTGCTCACAAGTTATAGTATATTTATGTTCAATTCGAAAGAGAACATTACATTTCTTTGCAACATGTGTCATTCCTTTCCAGTGATTCAATTCTTGAAAAAAGGCTTAAAAAGATTCTAACATCAGAGTTGAAAAACGCCATGAATGTCCAGTAATGCCGTGATCTTCCAAAGTCACGCCTAGCGATTGTTTTGACCAGCTTTCGATAGCACGAAACCACGCTACAATAATCACACCATTCTGCAACGTGCTACAAGACTCGTAGATTGATCGCCCATCCTTAAACCCGGAATGTTCCGAGCCGTGCAGACCACGCCTGCACGTCTGGCGAGGTGTCCAGCTGCACGGGAACCTAAATTGCACCGAAGTTCCTAACAATTACCCGGCTTGCGATCACCAAACGCCGAATGATAAACGACTAATAGCTCTCCGCGCTCGTACGGAGCGTTCATTCCGCACGCGATTAGTCGTACACAGCCTGGACGCTCTCGTTTTACATCCCTTCGTTCCAATCCGGCGTACGAAAGACGCCACGGACAAACTGCTTCATTAGGCAAATAATGGCACGGCTCTAGCGTGGAGCAGCACATCCTGCCCCACAGCATAGACCATTTATCACAATGGCTTTCTGGCGCTGGCCAATGCATTGAAAGCACGGTCCGGGTTCAAACTGGACAAGGGCACGCTCCAACCCAACCGCCTCACGGCCGCAGTCGTTTCGGATACTGTTCTCATTAGATAAAAAGGGCTCACGATAGCGACACGCTGGATCCTGGCTCGCAATGTGTGTTTGCTCATGTCCCTTGTGTTGGGGCTTGCATGCATAAATTATTCCTCCGGCACGCCGTTTGATCGGTGTCAGTTTACGAACGACGCTCCATTACTGGAGACCCGTCTGCGCGCACGTGTAACCTAAGTCTCGTGGAGGCGTTCTTGAGAGTTTAATCAAACCACGCTCGCCACTCGCTGGACCCGGTGTCCAACTGCATTAGGTTTCGTTCGGGATTTATGCTTAGACCTAAGCGCCCGGGGCAGATACAAATGTGCGCCATAACGCGACCCGCTGCGCCCGGCGAACACGACACTCGACGCTATTCTTGTGAGTGAAAAATGTACCCAATGGAAAGTGCACACGATTCCGCAGCAGCGCAACAAACGACGGCCATCAAACGCTATTCGCTGCGCATCAGTTGAACCCAGTGCGTTGCATCTTATCGCATGGAAATGCAACGTCCGCGAGGAAGAAAGAGGTTGAAAAATGATCAAAATGCGGACGCTGAGGGACGAGATATCGCGGGCATTAAAACAGTTTCAGGCGGTTTGTTTTGCCAGTGCTGCTAAGCTCAAACGGCCTCACCATATATGGACCAGTTCCATTCTTCGGTCGCCTTCGTATCCCTTTTGCTCCGATTTTTGGACCGGCAACCGTACCAAACTCTAGTACGGTGGATCTCGGAGAACATTCACGGCGTTTTGGGGAAACACTCGAGCAGCGGCAAAACTGGTCGAGAGCGATGGGCGAACAGGCGAAGGCAAAAACACATAATCATACTAATCGTCAACAATCATTATTAAACGAAAATAACCAATGGAAGGAAGGAAGCGAGAGCGAAAGAAGGAACAAAATAATGATAATTCGATTCCAGCCTCTCGCGCCCTCGGTTCTTCGCCCTTCGAAGTACTCCGCACACACTCACACACATACACACATACAAATGTACCCATCGAAAGCCCTATATCCCGTTACCAAAGTTCCTTTCGGTGCCCTCCACGTCAACCATTTTGCGGCCGGTGTGGCCAAAGTTCTTTGCCAAAGACGACCCACCTCGGTGCCGTTCGCGGCAACAAGTTCATCATCGGGAAAGGACGATAGGGAGCAGCGAAAAATTAAACGTCGTTCCTGCTTCATCGTCGGGGCATCGAATATTAATACCTTCCGCCTGAGGTTCGGGCCTCCCTCCCCGAAAAGTCGTGAGCTTCGCGCAATTCGCGCAGTACGCATTGGAACCGTTTAAAACGCCACTAACGCGATATCCAAAATCGGGTGGATTATGGGCTGGCAATAAATGGACCAGTACTGTACGCCCTTCCGTCGACAATGTTTCGACAAAAGCGTAATAAATATGTTTTGATATTCTTTTCACGTGCGTGCGAACTGCGAACCCGGGCCGGGTTTCCTTTAATCATGCTTTTATTGGTGTTCAAACGTTGGAACGATCTTCTTCCACCGCGATATGATCTCCTCCTCTCGGGAGTGTGTAAGGAGAGAGGAACAACGAGGACGACGTTACACCAGCAACGACATCAAAAACCGACTCGGTTCTTCTTCGCCCGGCCGTCGTTCTGTTTAGACTTTCTTTATAAGGGTTGTAAATATTTATTGGACGATCGCAGCAGCAGCACCAGCAGCACCAGCGGAGAACTTTTAACGGCCGATCTCGGATGGAGGTAGCATTCCGAGCGCGACATCTCCGCAGACACCGCCGGGCAGGCGCGGGAAGTCTGGAAGACAAACATCCCAGATCGAACCGTTCGTGTTCGTTCGGTTTTTGGGACGCGGCGAACATCCCAACCCCCGGTGGGTAGGGAGAAACAAAATAAAACCTCCGCCTCCGGCCATAAACACCAGGGCCCGGGTCGAAAAACAAGACAACCGCTCGCAAACGGCCAAAAACAACACGTACACGTTGGCTCCGATGCTGTGATGTGGATGGGGTGAGCTGGTGCTGCGGTAGCACGGGACGACCCGGGATGACCCGTACGGCCGGGACTTCGTTCCCAGAACGCCGGGGTTGCTGGTGCTGCGCTCGATTGCTGTCGTTCGATAAAATATGTGCGGCGCAAATTTACAATTTTCGAATTTTGCGCTCACGCCGGGCCACTTCACCCGGGAAGGATCAAGCTTTTCGGGAACGGAAAGAATCGGTAGCAGCAGCGAAAGACAACAACGCCCGAAACGGCGAGGAGAGACTCGCAAGAAGTACAGCTTCTTGGCCAAAACAAAACAAAACCAAAAAAAAAACATGAACATCCTTTTAGTGCGCGGGCTACATATAATTCCAAAAATAAACGATATATGCTGGAAAATGGTGCCCCTCACGTTGAAGACACGTTGTCCACGAGGAAGAACGGAGAGAAGAAACAAAAACAATCGCCAAGATTTTCGGACTCCTCGACAGAAATTCGGCACGAAATGCGATCGCACACGCGCACACGCGGCATAATGTTTTTTTTGGCTGAGGAAATGGTGGAATAAATTTTCCCGCCGGCTTGCTCCGTGCTCGATTGTGATGTCGGTTATCGCCGTTCGTTGCCGTGCCGTTTCGTGCCTTGAACGTTGAACGTGGACGTTGTGTATATTCGCTTCCAATTACAGCGAATCCGGCGCGTTTTACGGATGGACATGAATTTATGAATTCATAAAATATCGAAACGCGGAAAGGGGTTGGTGTGTGTGTGCAGAATTCGATGTGTATAAAGTATTGTCATCGTTGTGCGCGGTTTAGAGATTTCAAGTTTTTTCCCTTTCTTGGTACAAAAACTCCTTTTCCCTAGAGGCCAATTTCACCTAAATCGATTTAATATAAATCTATAATACTTGCACCCTAATGGATGAACATTCTTCTAAGAACACTGTCAGATCGAACGAAAACAAAAGTATTCTTCTCGTCGAAGGACCGATCAGGCCGTAATCAAGTCTCTCAATAGGAAACGATCAATACTTCTCGTAATGACTCGTTAGCCCTTTTATCAGTGGCATCTCTCCGACTGGGAGTCGTTCGGGTTTCCCTTCGATTCCAAACCCCGTTTCGAGTGGTAAAGCCATTCACGGGCAACCATCGGAGTAGGACACAAACACACAACAAACACCACCAAACGGGGGACACGGACAGGGAGATAATTCCTTGAGACTATTCTGACAGCTTTTTGACAAAGTCGTTACCATAATCGTTTCCTCGTGTCCCCTTGGACCCAGGCCCGTGTCGGGAAAGGGTTTGCCCGAACGCCGCGACCACGGAACACGTAAAAACATAAATAAATGCCTCTCGAGCGTTTGCCCGAGCCCGATCACCACCACCACCCGGGATTCGATCGTTTGAACAGTTTTGTGACTTGTCTAGGGGGGTGGGTTGAATGAACTGTTACGTATATCGCCCGTCAAAAAAGGCGACCCATTGTTTCTTCATATGTGTGTGTGTGCTTTTTTTTCGCCCGACAGGTTTTGTTGTGCCGTCCCCCAAACCCTCCAGCCCACGACAGGACTCCACCTTCAATTTTTTATTCATGCGCACACCCATGCGCCCATTAAATTCGAACGCGATTCGTTTCTCCGTGTCCGTGTTCTTTTTCTTCATCGGTTGTTCCTGTTCTTGTTTTTCTACCGTGCGGTTGAAGCCGAGCGTGCCGCTTATCGCGCTCTCTAACCTTTTGAACGGGCGACGAGAGCGGCGAGCGAAGCGCTTGCGAGGAAAAACTTCAACCGGCGCACAAGCGACGAACCGGCCGAAAAATGGACGGCGATTTGCATGGAATTTGGTAACAGTTTTGCATTTGCCCCGATGCATTTTGGGCTTATCACGGGCTCTCGGGATTTCCGCTTCCTTTGCTTTGCTTTGCTTTTATTTCATCCCTCCTTTTTCGGCCTTATCTGCCGCCGTTTGGCATGAGGCATTTGAATGCATTTTAAGTGGCAGGGACGTTTTTTTGTGTGGATGCATTTTGCACACTACACACTATAGATGGCTGATTTACAAGAAACATTACTTTGTAGAAGTAATAAAATAATTAAACTTGTGGTAAATTGGTTGATTGGATGAAATGTACCCATAAATCCATAATTGCAATGGTCAAACCTGCAGCTTCAGTCCTGACCAAGAAGGATTTTCAGACATTTTTAATTTCAAAGATCTCATCATCCTTCTTAAACATAACATAACAAACATAACAAACTTTTATATAGCTTGGATGAGTAAGCTCTTGGCAAGTAATGGAACGTTTTTTCCATGGAACTTAGAAACAATAACCAATTGGACCTTTACCAGAACAAACCCGTTCGAGTCTAATCCAAATAAATTAAATTGAATATAGCCGTTCTTTAATTTCAATTAGAAATAGACAACATGTCTCTAGTAGATGTATAACGAAGAATCTATCTGCAAATGTGTTGCCAACTCTTGTCCACATTAATGTCTAGATGGTAATCATAGCAAAACAGCCAGCACTCTATGTTTTCGCCATCACTTTGACAGATTTATCAATCCACGATCTCTCCGTCCCATCGTCCTCGGCTTCGCACGATAATTGAAGCCGTTTGTTTGTGCAGTTTTTGGCTACGCCGATCGGTCCACTTCCATTGGCGCACGGATCCGGGGAGGCTACTCTTAATGAATGATGCTCATTTCTTGCGCATTCTTTCCACGCTCGATCGCCTGGCTGCAAAAGATGCTGCTCACTCATCTCGTGTGTGTTTGTGTGCGCGTGTTCTTTTTGTTTTGTTCTCTTCCTACCCGAGCTTCTTTTGGCATTTACTGTGTAGTTATGTGCGCCTTTTGCCGACGCAAATTCATCTAATGGCATGGAATTTTTCTCTCCCCCTTCGTAGTCCGTCTGCGCCCTTCTCGATGGCCTACGAATCGGTGAATATTTTGTAGTTTCCTTCGCTGATCGCTTTCGCAGGCGCGTACATTGAAAACAACCAAATTTGAGCAAAAAATCTTCATTCATCTTGCGAAGATCATAACCCGGGCCAGATGAGATGTTCTTATTACGGGTCGTTTTTCGCCCTCTTTCTCTCTCTCTCTCTCGCTCTCTCGGCTGTCTTGACAAGCTAATCTCGTACGAAACGTTGCGCGTGAAACAACCGCAAACATCCATCAGTCCTCGCCACACGTCCAGTACGGTGTGCATCAAATCGTACGACTCATTGGGTTTTAGTAATGCGCTCCGTTTGCGTCCGCGTTCTCGGTGAGATCCGTCTATAAAAGTGCTGCGTAGACCGTGTGCAGACGGTAAGAGATCGCATTCGTAAAACGGAGCTATTTTTATGCGTAATAATATAAACGCTAATTTGAGTATGCTCATCTCCTTCGAGCGATCGTTAACGTCCAGATGGTAATGAAAGGCTGTTAGGGGTAGTTTTAATGCGCGCTTTAAAGGCGAAGCTCGATTAGTTTCTCTCTCTCTCTCGCCAGAGAATCCGCACATTTCATGGCACTGTTTTTAATCCTTAACGGCCACAGCCTTCACGGTACATTTAAAACAGCCTTTTAACTCTGTATAATGAGTGCCTGGACAAGGTACGGGAAGAAAAACAAAACATTCTGCTTTTGCTCTTGTAAAAGCCTCCCAGCGTCAATTTAATAAGCCGAACCCGCGCCCATTGTGCGCTCGTGATCGCCAGTTTTTCTCAAACAACTCTATTGATTTTTATCAATATTCGCTTCGCTTTTGTTGATGCGGCCCTTCAACTCGCGAGTGTGGCCGCCCGCGACCGATGGCGCGGGGTGGCCAATCCACAAAAGGCAATCGGACACAAATTGAGCACCATTAAGGCGGGCAGGGCGTGCTGCCCCCACATCCCCCGTCGGCTAAATGAGGCATCGTTTAACATCGGCGAAGAAATGAAGTAAAAATCACACTCCATTTTGCAACAATGTTTGTCGTTCCTGCGGCCAGGGCGGCTCAGAAAGACCATCGCTTCAGTTCGCCCGGTGCCGATGCCGGTGGCGGCAAAATCCTTTTCATTGAGTGCGGCAGGCATTGTTGTGTGCTGGGGCTGGGTGCTCGAGAGGATTCCGGCGCGGTAACAACAGACTCATCATTCCGGCGGAGCGACCGTGCTGAGGCTGCAACGACATCGGACCACGTTGTGACGCACGAACCGTTTTGCGAAACCAGTTGCACAGTGGACATCTAGTGGGATAAAAGTCTGCCTTATGGTGAGTTGTGTTTGTCTTGTGTTTTTGTCTGCAAAATAGCGAATAACAGAACTCTTGATTATAAGCGTTTTGAGAAGGTATTAGACCAAGTTCAAAGCTTAGTTCAAAGATCATCCTTTTCGGTAGCAACTGCTTTGGAAAGCTGCTTCGTTTCTGTACTTCTTAAAACGTGTATGTCCATAGAAATTACAAGAACCAAAGAAAAGCTATTGGAATGTCGATTTGTGCAACATTTAAAGTTGTTTCAATGCAATGTCTTCAGGATCATGAGGTACTAGGCATCTCCATCGTATTGATAGTCTAACTCTATTGTCTTTTAAGTATCTATAAGAACCTGCAGACTTTCCTTTTTCTCTTTTATTGATTCAAGAACATTCTACAAACCCTATAGCTGCAGCTAAAGAGGCAGTCCTCGGTATAGATCAGCCGAGATAAGATTTGAACTCACAGTCTTATGAATGAAAATTGCTTTACTGTCATTAAAGGGGTATAATGAAATCAAACGGAGTCTGAAATGGGAGACCAACCCCTTCTTGAAGCTGTTGTGCCAATGAAGAAGAAGAAAGAGAAGGATCCTATTCTTAAATCGATCATACTGTAATATTAGTTAAACCAACTAATTTCCGATTGAAAGTAACGCGAACTTTACCCCCAGTTACCCACTGTGCATTGGTGGATGGACCGGAAAACAGGAAAGAAGCGACAGCGCAAAAAAAACGTATCCTCTTGAGACACAAAAATAACGAATCAACGAAAAAGAGAGAAAAAAAACCGCACTCCACCGACAAGCGCGCGCGCGCGCTGGAAGATGGCGTCGTTGACGTTGTCGACTTGCAACAAGCACGATCGCCATTGCAAGCCAAAATCTCCACGGAGGAGCGCTCCACGCGGGAGAATGATCGCTGCGTGCCTCGTTCGCCGTTCGCATCTTTGTACGCGTGTGTGTTTGTGCGTGACTCCGCACACACTTGACCTTTTTTCTGGCTCTTCCACCTTATAGATCCCCTCCAGTCCGTATTTCCACCTATTTTCGTTACTCGCAAAACAAGATGACTAGGAGATGGCCCAAAAACTGAAGGAAGACAGCAAAAAAAACACTACGTTTTGCAAAAGAATTTCGCCACAAACAACATTTTAAAGTGTCCGTTTGCACGGGGGGACAAGGGATGTGGTGATCTGAAGTGAGGGGGGAGGGAGGGGCTGATGAGAGTTGAAAAGCTGCACCCCTCCTACCCACCGCAGCCCGTCGAAACTGGAAATGACATGCCAAAAAGGTGGGCACTCTCTGCTCCCCGAGAGACTCGGTCTCTGCGCAGGATCATTGACCGATCTTTGGCGCGCTGGAACATTGCTTTTTTTTCTCTCCCCCTACTGCGTTCGTTCTTTTGAAAGCTTTCGCACACACGGCTGCACGAGAGATGTCAGTGAGATGCTGTCAGAAGCGAACGTGAAGCGAAGAACAGCAAGCAACGGGAAGAAGCAACTTCGGCCGGGGCGGGCTTGCTGCGTGTGCATAAAAGCGAGCGAAAGGAGTTGGAGGGCCGCAGAAGTCAAAACAAAACTAACCCCGAACGCGAACGCGAACGACGGCAAACTTATCTTTTGGGGTGAAGTGGATTTGTGGATTTTTTTTTTGACAATCTGCAAACTGACAAAAAGGAAACAAACACCAGGAGAGGAGACGGCTTGGGAGACGTTGCAAACCGCAAGCCTGCTTGATTCATCGCCCAGCGCAACGCGATCGAAGAGCGAACGCAGGGCGAAAAACGTGGCACAAAAAGAAATGGTACAAAAATTAAGCTCAAACTGTCACAACGGCCTGCTCGTCCGTTCGATCAAACCGATCGGGATGGCTGTTACGGCGTAAACTGTCGTTTTAAAAATAAATAAAAACAAAACGTACCAAGCCTTCTTAAAGCCCATCGTTTTGGGTCCGTATGTTGGCAATTCAAACCGTTCGACTACCAGAAATTATATTGATTATCGTAAACTTTACGGCGTCGTGGCGATGTTGAAATGAGCCGGGGGCGATGCTGAAATTAGCAGACCTTTTTTATGAGTTTTCGGTTGGTTGTGAGTCGGTGGTGCTGAAGATTCTGTGCGTCACCCCCCCGTGGTGAGTGACGAATCAATTGAAAGGTGAAGTTTTGACTGCAAAAGACACAACTCTAGAGACACAATTTTGTTCGCTGAACAACATTTTCAAAAACAAACCGGTTCGTATCATTTTTTCCATAATATTTGGGAAAAAACCTAACCTCTTTTAACAAAGCTCAATAAAAAGCAAACCGGATTAAATCCTAGAGAGAGCGCTGCTAGACGAAACCGAAAACGTTGACGTAATTCAATACCCTATTAGATCACCCCCGAGCGTTCTAATCCGTCACAACGCAAACCTGTTGAAAGGTTTTTGACGAAATTCTTGCCTGCCGCTAAGCAGCCGAATTTGTAGCGGCACACATACACAGCGACGTCTCCGTGTGGTGCGTTCTATGACGATGCCGATGTAAATTAGACGCTCGAGCTCCACATAAAATGGTAAACGGGCGTCGTAGGCGTCACCGGGCGTCGTTTCTTCGTCTTCTGAATGTCAACGAGATCGATGGCGGATCGAACGGGGACGCACACACAGAAAAATCTAAAACATAAAGTCAGAACTCCAACCAACGAAGTCGCACCGGAGGACATTGGACGTTGGTTTTAACGACCCCGCTCCGAAGCTTTCGGGCGGTTCGGCTGGTTCATGGCTCGCTAATGACCGGGTGCATTTGGGTTAATCGAAATATACGAAATTCCTTATTTTGTGCTTAAAAAGTTCGTTGAACAAGTAAAAATACTTTTAAAAAGTCGTTTTAAAAAATACCTACATTATTTCAGTTCGTTTAAAAGTTCTTGTATTTTTAATCAAATTTTAAAATGATTATTTGTATCGAAAAAAAACGAATTTTCGTAAGCAGGTGTATAGTTATGTTAGAGGGAGCGATTTCGACGGTGGTGACAAAAATAGTAATAGTGTGTGTAAAAATGGGGAAAAAATCATCAACAGACGTATATTGTTACTATCTACAACTTAGTAGAACATCATTTTCATCTGTCTCTTTAAGTTTTGGTTGTATTCTCAAAAAACAGGAGGGCGTATAGTTATGTTACGGAAGGATGCACTCAAAGTATCTTAACACGCTTTCGTTTTTCAAGGTTTTGTATCGGAAATTCATTAAAATAATCGTTTTGTTGCAGTTTAAGAACGCTGGGACAAAGCTACTGATGTAACTGCCCTGCAGAAGTCCCAAATCATAAAGGATAAAATCTTATTAATGTTTCTACTTACTGAATTCATTAAAACAACTTTTCAAGGTTTTTTAAAGGTTTATAACAAGTTCTCTTTAATCGCCAATTTAACATCGCACATAACATCACAAATATTGCCATTTATAGCGGCTCTTCTCGCATCACCATCCACCCCAGGTCAACAATTGCTAATTGCACCGCCGAAAGCGAAGCGTTTCCAAATCGCAAAAAGTCCACGAAACAACTTCATTCGGGCCACATGGCGTTAAATTGGAACCGACACTGGTCGCCTCCATATTAGGGAAAAGCCCCGCCGGCTATCCGGGCGGAATTTACATACAATCCCACCCGGACACCCGCTCGACTTCCCGGTAAGCCGAAGACAACAGCAAGAAAAAAACCCTCCGAAACCTTCCTTCCGAAAGTCAAGAAAAATGTTCCACAGATCCAAAGATCCGCATTATCCTCTCACCTGTGCCGTTTTCTTTTTGTCTTCTTGCTGTTGCCTTCCTCCTCATCATAAGCTTACGACATTCCTAGGTAGCCGGCGCACAGTTGCGCACACACAGATGTTGTTCAATTAATCTCGGCCCGTACGCACGAACGCGCTTTGCACGACGCCGCTACCGACGCGTTCTGCCCGACCATCGCGCCTATAAACGCCATCGTTAACGCCGAGAGCGTTTCTGGTTAGTTTTTTCTTCTTCTTGAGTGTGCGTGCGTTTGTGCGGACCGTGCTTCGGTGACAAACATTGCACCGGCACGGCATGCAGCAACGCGCGTCCCTTGCAGTGGTGTATGTAAAGCGTGTTTTTTTTGTTTTTTATGATCGATAGAGAGAATGATTAAATTAATTTATCTTTCTGTGGATTGTGGGATGTTTTGTTTAAGCTACTTTCAAGCTATTTAGCACGCCGGAGAGACTACAACAACTGAGCTTATTTTATGTATAAACTAAACAAAACTAAAAGGTACAAGTTGTGAAGAATGTTAAGAATTTGGAGGAAAATGAATAACTGGTTGAGTTCACCATTTCTTCTTGGATGACCTCCTAAAGTCATCAAAGATGTAAAGCTTTGCGACAAAGCTATTTTCCCGCAACTTTAGGTATTTTTGTATACATCTTGCAAGGGTTGGATTAGCAATTGCTATACATGGTTCGAAAGGTTATGTTTTCAGCATTATGTCGAAAAAAATTGGAACCAAAACATGCTACCAAAAAAATACTAAAAATCGAAATATACGAAATTCCTTATTTTGTGCTTAAAAAGTTCGTTGAACAAGTAAAAATACTTTTAAAAAGTCGTTTTAAAAAATACCTACATTATTTCAGTTCGTTTAAAAGTTCTTGTATTTTTAATCAAATTTTAAAATGATTATTTGTATCGAAAAAAAACGAATTTTCGTAAGCAGGTGTATAGTTATGTTAGAGGGAGCGATTTCGACGGTGGTGACAAAAATAGTAATAGTGTGTGTAAAAATGGGGAAAAAATCATCAACAGACGTATATTGTTACTATCTACAACTTAGTAGAACATCATTTTCATCTGTCTCTTTAAGTTTTGGTTGTATTCTCAAAAAACAGGAGGGCGTATAGTTATGTTACGGAAGGATGCACTCAAAGTATCTTAACACGCTTTCGTTTTTCAAGGTTTTGTATCGGAAATTCATTAAAATAATCGTTTTGTTGCAGTTTAAGAACGCTAGGACAAAGCTACTGATGCAATTGCCCTACAGAAGTTCCAAATCATAAAGGATGAAATCCATTTAATGTTTCTACTTACTGAATCCATTAAAACAACTTTTCAAGGTTTTTTAAAGGTTTATAACAAGTTCTCTTTAATCGCCAATTTAACATCGCACATAACATCACAAATATTGCCATTTATAGCGGCTCTTCTCGCATCACCATCCACCCCAGGTCAACAATTGCTAATTGCACCGCCGAAAGCGAAGCGTTTCCAAATCGCAAAAAGTCCACGAAACAACTTCATTCGGGCCACATGGCGTTAAATTGGAACCGACACTGGTCGCCTCCATATTAGGGAAAAGCCCCGCCGGCTATCCGGGCGGAATTTACATACAATCCCACCCGGACACCCGCTCGACTTCCCGGTAAGCCGAAGACAACAGCAAGAAAAAAAACCCTCCGAAACCTTCCTTCCGAAAGTCAAGAAAAATGTTCCACAGATCCAAAGATCCGCATTATCCTCTCACCTGTGCCGTTTTCTTTTTGTCTTCTTGCTGTTGCCTTCCTCCTCATCATAAGCTTACGACATTCCTAGGTAGCCGGCGCACAGTTGCGCACACACAGATGTTGTTCAATTAATCTCGGCCCGTACGCACGAACGCGCTTTGCACGACGCCGCTACCGACGCGTTCTGCCCGACCATCGCGCCTATAAACGCCATCGTTAACGCCGAGAGCGTTTCTGGTTAGTTTTTTCTTCTTCTTGAGTGTGCGTGCGTTTGTGCGGACCGTTGCGCGCTCAGCTTCTTCGCCCCGAGGACCTTGAATCTGCGCGAGCGCGCGCTCGAGAGTCCGTGGGGTTTCTTCCTGCTTTACGGCCGGGGCCAGCCAGGGCCACGGTCACGGCGCGCTCGAGCCAACCCAATGGCGTGGCATGCCTAGGATAGCGTTTCAGTGTGCTGTTGTTTCCCCTTCCCAAGCCGATCTATCCAGCTCAGCGCGGCCAAACGCCCCGCGAGGGGTAGATAATAAAAGAAAATAATCGTACACATAATGAACAAATCGTTAACCTTTTCATCAACGCCTACGATCGCGCCGACGGTGCGGATTTTGCGCCGCGTGAGTCGATGATGCTGCGCGACTCATTCTAACGAGCGGACGGTTCGGCTCTGTTCTGTCAATTCAATTCGTGCCTACGCATACAGACACACACACGCCTTCGAAAAACTCCCGGTACGGCTCGTTGTTAGGTCACGACAAATAGGGAGGATGGACCCCGGAGGGGGTTTGGGAGGGTTATTCTTGGAGCCATTCGGATTGGCCCTATCCGTAGCGTAGGGGTCACACCGGTTTCCGCGGGTCATGGAACGTCAACGTGGCGTGATGGATGCTGTCTGCCAGAGGGCATGAGATTTGTATGCAACCGTTCCCAATGGCTCGCAGCATTCCCATTAGCTTGTGTGCTAATATCAATCTTCAACTATCCTTTTCGAATTCAATTGTTCTTATGCTCTATTTTCTTGATTCTTTTGTTCAAAATCATGTATTAGTTGTTGATGTATGTTATACAATTTTGACCCGGTTTAGTTTGTTCAAAGCTTGCATTAGTACAATTGTACTAATTGATTTCACACACGCACACACTTTCATCAAATTTGCTCACATTTGTGCTCTCGCTCGTCCGGGATGCATTAAACCAAAACTAGCTCCTCCGCTAGGAGATTTCACGGACATTCATCTTCCATTATTTCCCAACGAATGATTAATGCCCGCCCGCATTAGAGGCCTTCGAGACCATTATTAGAGGTCCCGGACCGGTTCACCCCTAGAACCCGAGGGCGTGCTGCCGAAGAAAGGATTGACCCAGCCCGCCAGCCTGCCTGCAGCGGCTCGACGGGATCGTGA
>KZ072193.1:239494-257152 GCA_002091845.1 Anopheles cracens
GTGAAGTAGTACTTCAGTTCACGTCCGACAGATAGCCCGAGGCATCTGGTTCGGGCGAAACGCTGCCTGGCGCCTGTAAGCGAGCAGCCATTAAAGTGGACACAATTTTAAATGTAAACAGACCAACAACAAGAAAAAAACACAACGCGGATGACTAGTACCACCTGCGGTGACGGGTGATCTAGTAGCCCTCCGCCTCGAGGGCAAAGTGAGGGCCGTTTTTACGGCCAACTTAGATGCTTATTTCGCATTTTTTTACGTTCAAGTTAACGATTTCTTTTTATCTGCTATGAATATTTTGTAATATTCTCGTGTATGAGTGTCCCACTCCACACCGTTCGATACGCTTCGATTTCAATAACTAGTCAGCGTTTCCAACACATCGTTTACTGGCCTCGGTATAAAGGCTAGCAAATTGAACGAGACGAGTGCAGAAAAAAAGAAGAAAACCCACACTTGGCCGAACGGAAACCAGTTGAGCATTAGCGGTTTAATTAATGCAAATTTCTCACATAACAGCATTCGTCTGGGACATTCTGGTGGTTTTTTTTTGGTTTCGGACACCGTTTTCATGCGTAGCCCCCCGTAATGAGACGACCGATCAAAGAAACTGGTTTAAATTTGATCTTTGATTGACGATCTGAAGGAAGCGAGCGAACCGAAAGAGAGAGAGAGAGAGAGAGAGAGAGAGAGAGAGGGAGGGGTTTGCAAAAGAACGCACTACAATCAATTAAGTGTGACGGCAAAAATAGGGCGATTGGAATGTTGAAAACCGAAAGTAAAGCAGACGATATAAACATGAAACTTTATAGGTTATGCGCGCGACTGGATAGGTATCGGTTTATATGAGTTTGTTTGTTGGTTAGTATCTTAACAGTCATACTTCCAGCGCAATAAAGCCGGCACTGTGAGAAGTAAGCACGGTTGTTTTTAATGTCCAAAGATCCATTTGCATTGGGTAAGCCTCTTCATAATTTTTAAATGGTCCAATTTGATGCCGCATAAGCCTGCGTCAAGGCAAGCGAGCGGTGTATCGATGGAGACGGTCGTTGACACGTCGGATCGTAATTCATGTCTGGGCTGACTACCCACGGCCTTAAGCTTCCTCGAGAGCCAGATTTGTGGTTCAATAAATTGGTAGTAAAAATTTGTACAATTAAAACGACCGAGAGAGCATCCATTAGCTCGAGTAAAGAGGTTTTCCCGTGGGCAAAAAAAGTCGAGTAAAAGGCGTAATACATGCACTCGATGCTCGGAGGAAGCCCCGGTCGAATGCAGAATGCAAGTGCGTTTGCGGTGGCAGCCCTCTGGCGAATCGTGCCCTGGCCCGCTTTCCCACCGTTTGATGAAGGAACCGTAAAACAAAACAAACCACTCCCTCGGCGCGGGACGGTACCGTTCCGCGTTCCGGCGGTCCCGGCGGGGCCAATTATCGGTGTGAAGTGTCGTCAACGATTTAATTAACATTCACCACGAGACAGAGATGGCGAAAAACCCTCCCTGCTGCCGCCATTACGCTGTTAGAGTGCGCAAAAGGACAAACAGTCCCCGTGCGAAATTCCTCCCGGAGCCGCTCCTTCGGCTTCGAAATGTCGGCCCCGGCAGAATAAGAACGCGCGGGGGAGAACGAAACGAATCACGTGAGCGGTGTTTTAAGTTTTAATCAACTGCATCGACCCCGGCCACGATTTACGATGGTCGTGCGGAAATTTATGTGGTACATTGCTGCGCTTCGGGCCCCAGGACACCAGGGAGTGGAGAAAAGGCTTCGTTTTTTTTACTTCGCCATCGTTTCGCATCGTTCGAGTGCGTTAGTCACGCACGGACCGCCAGCTTCGGTGACAAACATTGCACCGGCACGGCATGCAGCAACGCGCGTCCCTTGCAGTGGTGTATGTAAAGCGTGTTTTTTTTGTTTTTTATGATCGATAGAGAGAATGATTAAATTAATTTATCTTTCTGTGGATTGTGGGATGTTTTGTTTAAGCTACTTTCAAGCTATTTAGCACGCCGGAGAGACTACAACAACTGAGCTTATTTTATGTATAAACTAAACAAAACTAAAAGGTACAAGTTGTGAAGAATGTTAAGAATTTGGAGGAAAATGAATAACTGGTTGAGTTCACCATTTCTTCTTGGATGACCTCCTAAAGTCATCAAAGATGTAAAGCTTTGCGACAAAGCTATTTTCCCGCAACTTTAGGTATTTTTGTATACATCTTGCAAGGGTTGGATTAGCAATTGCTATACATGGTTCGAAAGGTTATGTTTTCAGCATTATGTCGAAAAAAATTGGAACCAAAACATGCTACCAAAAAAATACTAAAAATCGAAATATACGAAATTCCTTATTTTGTGCTTAAAAAGTTCGTTGAACAAGTAAAAATACTTTTAAAAAGTCGTTTTAAAAAATACCTACATTATTTCAGTTCGTTTAAAAGTTCTTGTATTTTTTTTTCGATGGACGGGCCCCGTGGAAGTGGATGTCCGCGAAACCGGCGTGCCGGATAGTGAAACATGATAGCATTTTCTTGCTTTTGCTTTTCCACTTTTTTGCCTTCAGAGAACGTGCGAATGCAGCTGAAAAGGGGCGGGGAAGGTAGAGGAGATGGAGAGGACCACCCGAAGTAATCGTAACCCGAAAATAATCTTCGCGTACCGGTTCGTTCGAAAATATGATCACGACAGCGTGGGATCGGTATCCCCACGGTTCCTCGTTCGTACGGGGAGTCGCTTGGCAACAGGCGCAACAGAATGAAGCTGATTGCGGCGCGCACTGTGCCAAGGCACGGTCGATGAACGGGCGCTGTTGTCGCCGGGAATTTGAACCAGAACAGGCACACCCGGTTTTGGGCAAGAGCCAAACAATTCGGACCCCTGTCCCGATACCGGTTTCATCGTTCAGTTATCGTTGAATTAATGCAACTTTCCCTCCCCGCTTCCAAGTGTCATGCAATTAAATTGCTGCCGTCACGGAACAGTCCTGTTCGACTGTCAATTTATTTTCCGTTCGCGGCGAAAAACTCCGCTCCGATCGCGATCGGATGCTGTCCTTAAACTTGAAGTATTCCGCATCGAAACCGGTTTCATCGTTCAGTTATCGTTGAATTAATGCAACTTTCCCTCCCCGCTTCCAAGTGTCATGCAATTAAATTGCTGCCGTCACGGAACAGTCCTGTTCGACTGTCAATTTATTTTCCGTTCGCGGCGAAAAACTCCGCTCCGATCGCGATCGGATGCTGTCCTTAAACTTGAAGTATTCCGCATCGAAACCAAATTGAATCCCGTTTTGGGAAGTTTGGGGGAGAAGAAAAAACAAGCGAGCGCACACTCAAAAGTTACCGAAAACGTCAGCGAACGGAAAAGACTTCAATGCGCCGGACAGTTCGGGGTGTTTTTGCAGCAAGCGACGAACCCCTCGAAAGACGATCGTTCCGATTTCCGATGCCGTGCTACCGGTTGAGGCGTACGATTGCAATCGATACCGCCGAAACGTTTCCCTAAACGGGCACGACATGAAATTTCCATTTTAGACCAATTTTAATTTCATGTGATCTCCTTCGCGCATTAAATCGATTTCGCGCGTCCTGGCCCCGTTCCTGTTGCCCTTGGCCTTTTGGGCGCAACAAATAGAGGGGTGCCGCAAACGCGTGACAATAAAGCGCTGAAGCGATCGGCCGATGTCACGGAAGTATTGGGACACGGTTCGGATACGGCTGAAACAAACACAATCTTTCAACGGACAAACATAAAAAAATCTACCTCAAATCTCCCGAAAAAAGATTTCGCACAAGCCCATAAAGAGAAACTAAGGGAACGGGTCGGGGCCGGCCGGCCGGCTTATAAAATTATAATTTCCTCCGGCATCACGGCACCGTCCCGTAAAAACGTGTTCGATCGTGCGTCCCACGAGATGAAGGTTTTGGCTCGCCGTTTGGGCCCCGTCATCGACGGACGGAGCAGGGGTTAAGTGGCAGTGGCTTTAAAGCAGGACAAACACCCGAACACACACAGGCCCGCACGCCGAATCGGATTCTTGTTTGCTCCTGCTCTTCACGCCGCCGGCAACGAAACGTGAGCGCAGCGGAATACGTTGGGGCGGGAAAGCTCAATCAAGTAAGCGAGCGACGAATGAGGTTTTGGGAGGATTTTGGAGCTGGAAAAAAGAGCGACGCTACATGGAAGCGTCACTGGAGCTGCGGAGAATCGATACCATTCCGGTGATCGCATAATCGGCGGAGAGGCAAACGGCAGAACTTAACCGGAACTCAGGCGCATACTAATGACGCTGACGGAGACCAGTTCCAGGATGACTTTCGCGGACTCGCCGGTTTGTCATGCTCGTTTGGCGAGCTTTCGCAGCCTCTAGACTGCTTGCTTTGTAATGTTTAACGTTTTTGAAACAAAAGACTTCAACGCTTCATTTCGGTTCACACACGACACGTGTGTCACCGTTTTAAGCGACGAACCCTTTATAAGCGTTCACGGCAGGTCAGATTTTTCGAAATCAAGTGCTAATGTATCTGTAAACTATCGTTTCTGAAGCTCCGAAACAATCCCAATTTGAGAACGAGAACCAAGAACGGAACGGAAAGTACTGAAATAAATTAATTTCAAATTCCGGTTATTCTCGTTCCGAACCGTGCGGTCGTGTTTTGTGTTTCGTTTGGAAGCGTACACCCGTTCCTATATTTTATGAGCACACAATCGAACCACTCGAGCCGGAGCAGCACCGAGGATGATGTTATGATTGGAACGCTCGTTCGCAGCATCACAACTGCACTCATCTAACGCAGAGAGAAGACAGCAACAACAACAATATGTTTCTCAAAATTCAACACAGCCGAGACGTTCTTCTACTACACAATTCCAAGCTTTCCTGGAAGGTTTCAGTTCACCGACTAGCTTCATCTTGGTGTTTTTAAAAACTTTTGCACCAAATGACACGCTTATCATTCGTCAGCAATCTCCCAACGGGCCCGTAGATCGAACCGGATATCTTCCCAATATAATCGATCGCATCCGTCGCATGGCACACTCGAAACCGTGCTCATTTCAAGCACTTCCGGGTGCTCCAACGGCAAAAGCAACAAGTTACTGTCATGAGCCTGAAATGCCTGTGCCAAAACCCTTAACGACCGCAGCGAAAACAACAGCCTCGCGGGATGACAGCGGAAAGCGAGGCCTCATTTTCTCCGACTCCTGCTGTCCCGTCCCGTCGCCTCCCTCGAGGAGAGGCACCCCCCCGAAATCATTTATCGGGAAAAGTAAAACATAATAAATAACACACATTAGCTGCGGACGCATCCGGCTGGCAGGAAGATTTCGGGTGGGTTTTTTTTTCGTTCTCTCCCTCTCGGATACCGGTTTTCCCCGCTGCAACGCCGCCGCCACCATCGCTGTCCGTTTGCCCGGTTGCCCTTTGGGCGTCGTGCTGCTGTCAAAAAGCACAGGCCGGTTTCAAAATGGCGGTGAAAGAGTTTATCTCTTTTTTTTAACGGCTTGTGTGGATCAACGACGGGACGTCCCGAGCCACTCGGGAGCGTCAGAGCCGCGCGATGACGTTGACGTTCGGAGTCGTTCTCGCGCCTAGGAATGCTCTCGTGCTGGAGGGAGAAGCAACGGAGACTAAGAAAACATCTTCAGGTGTAGGAGTTGCCCGGAATGCTTCATCCACCGGGCAGCACGAGCTTTATTTATAACTCTTTCGCGGCCGTACATACCCATGCTTTTTTTATTACGCCTGTCAAAAAGGCGAACGGGGCGAGTTCACCGAAGTCACCGAAATGCTCGTTTCGACCTGGGGGGGAGATGGGAGAATTCAATTTGAGGCATTGGATTGGAACGAATGCTGTATGATGACGTTGCATTGAATGGCGGATCGAATTACGGATTACGATCGGATTAGCCGAACCGCGGTGATATCGTTTCTGCACGTATATGTTGTGGAGAGGTTCGTTGCCCGAGAAAGCGGTGAACTTGTGAAAGGAGAGGCTTTCCATTCGTAAGGTCACACCGTGAATAATGGTGAGGAGAACTGGGGTTGCTTTCTTACATTGCATCTTTCAATGGTTATCAAATAGGTTTTTCTTCAACTATCCTTTTCGAATTCAATTGTTCTTATGCTCTATTTTCTTGATTCTTTTGTTCAAAATCATGTATTAGTTGTTGATGTATGTTATACAATTTTGACCCGGTTTAGTTTGTTCAAAGCTTGCATTAGTACAATTGTACTAATTGATTTCACACACGCACACACTTTCATCAAATTTGCTCACATTTGTGCTCTCGCTCGTCCGGGATGCATTAAACCAAAACTAGCTCCTCCGCTAGGAGATTTCACGGACATTCATCTTCCATTATTTCCCAACGAATGATTAATGCCCGCCCGCATTAGAGGCCTTCGAGACCATTATTAGAGGTCCCGGACCGGTTCACCCCTAGAACCCGAGGGCGTGCTGCCGAAGAAAGGATTGACCCAGCCCGCCAGCCTGCCTGCAGCGGCTCGACGGGATCGTGAGGGGTTAAGTGGCAGTGGCTTTAAAGCAGGACAAACACCCGAACACACACAGGCCCGCACGCCGAATCGGATTCTTGTTTGCTCCTGCTCTTCACGCCGCCGGCAACGAAACGTGAGCGCAGCGGAATACGTTGGGGCGGGAAAGCTCAATCAAGTAAGCGAGCGACGAATGAGGTTTTGGGAGGATTTTGGAGCTGGAAAAAAGAGCGACGCTACATGGAAGCGTCACTGGAGCTGCGGAGAATCGATACCATTCCGGTGATCGCATAATCGGCGGAGAGGCAAACGGCAGAACTTAACCGGAACTCAGGCTAATGACGCTGACGGAGACCAGTTCCAGGATGACTTTCGCGGACTCGCCGGTTTGTCATGCTCGTTTGGCGAGCTTTCGCAGCCTCTAGACTGCTTGCTTTGTAATGTTTAACGTTTTTGAAACAAAAGACTTCAACGCTTCATTTCGGTTCACACACGACACGTGTGTCACCGTTTTAAGCGACGAACCCTTTATAAGCGTTCACGGCAGGTCAGATTTTTCG
Source organism: Anopheles cracens (assembly GCA_002091845.1). Taxonomy (NCBI): domain Eukaryota; kingdom Metazoa; phylum Arthropoda; class Insecta; order Diptera; family Culicidae; genus Anopheles; species Anopheles cracens. Next base: position 246,551 of record KZ072193.1, read on the forward strand.
AAATCAAGTGCTAATGTATCTGTAAACTATCGTTTCTGAAGCTCCGAAACAATCCCAATTTGAGAACGAGAACCAAGAACGGAACGGAAAGTACTGAAATAAATTAATTTCAAATTCCGGTTATTCTCGTTCCGAACCGTGCGGTCGTGTTTTGTGTTTCGTTTGGAAGCGTACACCCGTTCCTATATTTTATGAGCACACAATCGAACCACTCGAGCCGGAGCAGCACCGAGGATGATGTTATGATTGGAACGCTCGTTCGCAGCATCACAACTGCACTCATCTAACGCAGAGAGAAGACAGCAACAACAACAACAAAACGGATGGCGTGGGCCCTTCCGCGCGGCTGCTGCGGCTTGTGGTCGGCGTGAAGTGGTGCTGGATTGTCGTGAGGCACCATCAAGCATGGCACGGTAAAGATGGGTCCATCGTATCCTACGCGTTTGGCAGGTAGCTAGAACGGGGAGTGAACGAGCCTGAACGAGGAGGTGGAAAGAGTTGAGAATCGTTTCTGGTGCTGTTGGTGCTCGGGTGGTCGGGCTTGAAGAAGACGATGTTTGGATCGATGTGCTTTTTACTCTTGCTGCCTGCTCTGTAGTTTGTCCCTCACACCGCCTGCTGGGGTTGTTGTTAATTTGGGCCTCTATTTCTCATGTTGTTCCTAAGCTTTTAGTGATTTTAGTTTCATCAACATCGATTTCCCACCAGTTTCTTCCAGGTTGTTTGATGTTTAAGCATTAAATTCAACGAAGAAAGGTGTTATTAAATTTAGAAAGTAATAATTTATATTATTCACTACAAATTTTTAACAATCGCCCCGGAAAACCCTGCACCGATGCAGAAAAACCCAGCCAGGAGAGCCGCAGCGCAAGAGATGGGGGTGAAAAAAAAGTTAATGATACAACAACCAACGATCCCCCCCTTCGGGACTTCGCAGTCGCTCCAGTCAAGATGAATTTTGATGTTCGCCTGTGTGTGTGTGTGCGTGTTTTCTAAGCGAGCGACGAATGAGGTTTTGGGAGGATTTTGGAGCTGGAAAAAAGAACGACGCTACATGGAAGCGTCACTGGAGCTGCGGAGAATCGATACCATTCCGGTGATCGCATAATCGGCGGAGAGGCAAACGGCAGAACTTAACCGGAACTCAGGCTAATGACGCTGACGGAGACCAGTTCCAGGATGACTTTCGCGGACTCGCCGGTTTGTCATGCTCGTTTGGCGAGCTTTCGCAGCCTCTAGACTGCTTGCTTTGTAATGTTTAACGTTTTTGAAACAAAAGACTTCAACGCTTCATTTCGGTTCACACACGACACGTGTGTCACCGTTTTAAGCGACGAACCCTTTATAAGCGTTCACGGCAGGTCAGATTTTTCGAAATCAAGTGCTAATGTATCTGTAAACTATCGTTTCTGAAGCTCCGAAACAATCCCAATTTGAGAACGAGAACCAAGAACGGAACGGAAAGTACTGAAATAAATTAATTTCAAATTCCGGTTATTCTCGTTCCGAACCGTGCGGTCGTGTTTTGTGTTTCGTTTGGAAGCGTACACCCGTTCCTATATTTTATGAGCACACAATCGAACCACTCGAGCCGGAGCAGCACCGAGGATGATGTTATGATTGGAACGCTCGTTCGCAGCATCACAACTGCACTCATCTAACGCAGAGAGAAGACAGCAACAACAACAAAAAAACGGATGGCGTGGGCCCTTCCGCGCGGCTGCTGCGGCTTGTGGTCGGCGTGAAGTGGTGCTGGATTGTCGTGAGGCACCATCAAGCATGGCACGGTAAAGATGGGTCCATCGTATCCTACGCGTTTGGCAGGTAGCTAGAACGGGGAGTGAACGAGCCTGAACGAGGAGGTGGAAAGAGTTGAGAATCGTTTCTGGTGCTGTTGGTGCTCGGGTGGTCGGGCTTGAAGAAGACGATGTTTGGATCGATGTGCTTTTTACTCTTGCTGCCTGCTCTGTAGTTTGTCCCTCACACCGCCTGCTGGGGTTGTTGTTAATTTGGGCCTCTATTTCTCATGTTGTTCCTAAGCTTTTAGTGATTTTAGTTTCATCAACATCGATTTCCCACCAGTTTCTTCCAGGTTGTTTGATGTTTAAGCATTAAATTCAACGAGGCAAGAGCCAAACAATTCGGACCCCTGTCCCGATACCGGTTTCATCGTTCAGTTATCGTTGAATTAATGCAACTTTCCCTCCCCGCTTCCAAGTGTCATGCAATTAAATTGCTGCCGTCACGGAACAGTCCTGTTCGACTGTCAATTTATTTTCCGTTCGCGGCGAAAAACTCCGCTCCGATCGCGATCGGATGCTGTCCTTAAACTTGAAGTATTCCGCATCGAAACCAAATTGAATCCCGTTTTGGGAAGTTTGGGGGAGAAGAAAAAACAAGCGAGCGCACACTCAAAAGTTACCGAAAACGTCAGCGAACGGAAAAGACTTCAATGCGCCGGACAGTTCGGGGTGTTTTTGCAGCAAGCGACGAACCCCTCGAAAGACGATCGTTCCGATTTCCGATGCCGTGCTACCGGTTGAGGCGTACGATTGCAATCGATACCGCCGAAACGTTTCCCTAAACGGGCACGACATGAAATTTCCATTTTAGACCAATTTTAATTTCATGTGATCTCCTTCGCGCATTAAATCGATTTCGCGCGTCCTGGCCCCGTTCCTGTTGCCCTTGGCCTTTTGGGCGCAACAAATAGAGGGGTGCCGCAAACGCGTGACAATAAAGCGCTGAAGCGATCGGCCGATGTCACGGAAGTATTGGGACACGGTTCGGATACGGCTGAAACAAACACAATCTTTCAACGGACAAACATAAAAAAATCTACCTCAAATCTCCCGAAAAAAGATTTCGCACAAGCCCATAAAGAGAAACTAAGGGTAACGGTTCGGGGCCGGCCGGCCGGCTTATAAAATTATAATTTCCTCCGGCATCACGGCACCGTCCCGTAAAAACGTGTTCGATCGTGCGTCCCACGAGATGAAGTTTTTGGCCCGCCGTTTGGGCTCCGTCGTCGACGGACAGAGCAGGGGTTAAGTGGCAGTGGCTTTAAAGCAGGACAAACACCCGAACACACACAGGCCCGTACGCCGAATCGGATTCTTGTTTGCTCCTGCTCTTCACGCCGCCGGCAACGAAACGTGAGCGCAGCGGAATACGTTGGGGCGGGAAAGCTCAATCAAGTAAGCGAGCGACGAATGAGGTTTTGGGAGGATTTTGGAGCTGGAAAAAAGAACGACGCTACATGGAAGCGTCACTGGAGCTGCGGAGAATCGATACCATTCCGGTGATCGCATAATCGGCGGAGAGGCAAACGATTATTTGTGCTTTGAGAGCGTAAGTCGAAGTAGTTAATTTATTTAAAGTCATTTTTCATTTCATTTTTTTAAACCCACTTCTCATTCCTTGCCCAGCAAAACCGCGAGTAGGAACTCTTTCGCATCTCAAATCAAAGTTTGCAGGACGGCTCAGGATAAACAACCGCCCAGGAAGGTGGGCCTGTGGTGGACACACACACACGCATAAATCGGGCGCGTTTGACAACTCAAGGTTCGCAGAAGACTTCCTCTGTGGGCAAGAACGCTCCTCCGACGATCACGGAGCAGCCGCGAGCATTCGCCCAACAACAATGTAGGATCCGTCCGAGCCAACGCAGTTCATTTGCAGGGGCGGCGATAAGATTTATTTCGCATCTAGACCACCGACACAATCGCCTAGCGATGAGTTATGGCCGCGCGTCCGTGCGAAACGAAACCGAAAGCAGCTCGCGAAGGGGAGCCACGGATTATCTCGCCACGGCATCAAGGACATCGGTGCGCCTGCGACATGCCGAAGGGTGTAATCCTTGCTTTTCTGCAGCGCCTGGCAGACGAGGTTGCTGCCAGCGGCTCACGGACCGATCTGGGCTCAAAACGGCCGGGGTTCGAGTGCGCTTGTTAATGGCTGCAGTAATTATTTATAGATATGCTTAATGAAATTAATGAAACAATTTCCCAGCCCCCCCGTGGCCTTCGTACGCCTCGACGCAGCCCCGGTGTCGGTGTTTTTCGTGTCGAAATGGCAATAAAAAAGGGAAACCGACGACGAGGATAATGGGAACGCGCAGAGGAGGAGGGGGAATAGGGAAGAGAGGGGCAGAAATGCATTGGTCACCCTTTTAACATGATCACGCCAGAGACCCGCAGCAAGAAGAGGCAAGAAGCAGCAACAACAGCTCCGGGTTACATAAAGAAGGTTCGTCGCTTAAAATCCTACCTTCGGCCGTTGATGTCGTTCGTTTTACAGCGCGCGAAGACCTCCGGTTTAAGAGAGCGTTGGGGCGCTCAATCGCTTTCCGATGACCGTGCGGGATGCAAGTTCCGTATGTACTTTTCATGCTTTCGCTGTGCCCTTTTTTGACAACGGACAAACAGTAATCGGTTTCGGAAATCAGGGGAAAACAATGCAGCAAAACACGCTCACGGTTTCGTTAATCCGGGCGTAAGCCAGCCAGCAAAGGATGTGACTTTCAAAATTGTTTTAAAATTGCCTCTTTTATCGATCCAACTGGCAGAGGAAAACAAAGAAGGATAAGGGAGAGAACGCACAATTCGTCGTTTAAAATAATCTTCTTGAAACATTATTTGTGCTTTGAGAGCGTAAGTCGAAGTAGTTAATTTATTTAAAGCATATAGTCTAGAATAACACTCATACATTCTAGAGGCACACACCCAAAGGTTCGAGAACCTTCTCAATGGTACGCGCAATTCTGGAAGGCTCTAGAATTGCCGCATTCTAGAACAACGGCTAGATATATAAAGACGACAGTCGATAGTCGTTCCTCAGTTCAAGTCAGTCTAAAGAGATGAATGAGGCTGTAATGCCCAAAAACCTAACCTTCAAGTCAGTCTCTATTCATATACATCCAGCTCAGGTCAGTTCAAGTCAGTCACCATTCGTACAGTTCAGGGGGGGCGCTTCAAGTGGTCTGTCGGCACGGAAAGTGGCACTGAGTTTGGCAAGCGGGCGAATGAAACACTCATAAGCACTTTGCGGTGGCCGGTGTGCCGGGCACTGAATCTCGAATTCGATACTCGAATTTTGCTCCACACACATACGTAAACGGACGTCGTCGCTACTTAATTAAACATTTCTCAATCCACGCTGAATGGCACGCCGGCCGTCCCGTGGGCGATTGAGGAGATGAGGAGCAGGTGGACACAAAAGTTTGACACTAAAGTTCAAGTTCCTTACTGCCTCTTCTGCCGCCTGTCAGCAAGCGAAGGAATAAAGTAATCGCTAACTAAGTGCAATTTGTCTTTACAACCTCTCCAAGACTACGGAGAGAGAGAGTGAGAGAGTGTGTGACCAATAAACATACAAGTTTATTACAAGCTATAAACAGGAACTCAAAATGGTTCGGTGTACAGCTTTTGAAGCTCTTTCGTTGCTGTAGGTTTGATGTAATAAAGCACGCTCTTCTACGGTTCAAATCGTTCTTAATTATCGCTTGCAAAATTACTCTCAGTGTGCCGTGGTTTGTTTATTTTAAAAGCAATCATTTGCGCAGTCTTTTGAACACACCCGTCCAAGCCCGCCTCATGTCACGTCCTGAAGAGTGAAAGTACCACCGATCGGCGTCACGATCCGTCTAAATGACAGCACGGGCTGCCTCCCACCGAGAACTAATCGCTCATTAAACTAATTGCACCTGCCATTGGCAGCGCCACCAGTCCCGCACACCCGGGAGATTCAAATTCCACTCATTTTCGAATTAGTAGCTCAGCGTCGAAGGACTCTCATCAGCGGCACGCAGACAAGCGTCCACTGCATGCGGCTCATAATTGCACGCTTCGCGAGGGTCGAAGCGTAGCGGCATCTCCCCGCACATTAATCGCCTAATCGTGCCACCCGATGGGGGTGTGCACATTCGTACATTTCGCCAGCCGAAACGCACATTCCAACCTGGGGGGGGCGCTTCAAGTGGTCTGTCGGCACGGAAAGTGGCACTGAGTTTGGCAAGCGGGCGAATGAAACACTCATAAGCACTTTGCGGTGGCCGGTGTGCCGGGCACTGATTCGCCTAAAACACATAACACCGTATAGCAAATAGCACAAAACACTAGTAATTCTCTAAGCCCAACAAGCTATAAATAATAAGTGCAACTAATCACCATAAACATCAGCTAACATGCATCGAAAGCTAAAACAAACCAACCCGTACGAGCGAAAGACATCACGGACGTTCCCACAAATCGCCTGCTGGCCCGACCATCCACCAATCCATCATCATGCATAATGATTTACCACCCCACGTGTTCCAATAGCGCAGACACAAACGATCCTTACGGCTCCCAATCACACAGCGAACCGCCCTTTTGCGTCGTCAGGACATCATCGTCCATTTTATGAGCCACACTTTTAAACGGTTTCGCTCCATTCCTTTGCCCGCACGACAAGTTGTGGCTACCGGAACCGGAGAGTACCGGCGTGTGGAGCATCGTCCTTGTCATAAAATCGAGTTGTCAGCTCGTGGAAGCGCCGTAGCCTCAAGCTTTTCTTTAATTACAATTTGAAAGCCCTGCCTGGCAAACTATACGTTTGAGAATCAATACGCAACAGCAAGTGAGCAAAACAAACGCGAATAATTGAAAAGTTTACGACCGCAAGAAGGATGCTTGACGTGAAATATACCCACGAAACGCATGCTCATTATGATCTTTGAACCGCTTGGAGTCGCTGTTTGCGACATTGACGTTAAAGTCCTTGAACTTACTATAAACCTTGCACATAATAAACGGATTCTTCAGCTGACTTCAGATCTTCGACGTGCTGTATGGTTTAGACACTAAAGTTCAAGTTCCTTACTGCCTCTTCTGCCGCCTGTCAGCAAGCGAAGGAATAAAGTAATCGCTAACTAAGTGCAATTTGTCTTTACAACCTCTCCAAGACTACGGAGAGAGAGAGTGAGAGAGTGTGTGACCAATAAACATACAAGTTTATTACAAGCTATAAACAGGAACTCAAAATGGTTCGGTGTACAGCTTTTGAAGCTCTTTCGTTGCTGTAGGTTTGATGTAATAAAGCACGCTCTTCTACGGTTCAAATCGTTCTTAATTATCGCTTGCAAAATTACTCTCAGTGTGCCGTGGTTTGTTTATTTTAAAAGCAATCATTTGCGCAGTCTTTTGAACACACCCGTCCAAGTCCGCCTCATGTCACGCACCCGATGGCAGAAAGGTCCCCTCGGCAAGACCCCGATTAATCGATTGGTCAACGCTCGCCGCTCCGTCCGCTAGCTCCACACCCGGCGCCACAACCGCCTCGCACGGGCTGAGGTTCCATTCCGCGACTCACACCGCAAAACCCCCCCGCGCCAAGACGGCGAACAAAACTGGACTATGACTAATGCCCTCCGGTGGCCCTCCCCGGGGTGAAACGCCCCCGTGGAGAAAGGTTTTCACCTCCATCCCGGCCCAATCGCACGCCGGGTGCGACATCGAAGTGTGCCAAGAGGTTAGCTCCTCGCGGCGGGGCCCAGCTGGCTAGGCCCGGTTGCCTAGGCCGCGGTCTGCGTGTCTGTGTGTAGCCAATATGGCCGACCGCCGACTGGCAGCGCAGATGGAAGATTTGTCGTTATGTTTCGTCTGGGTTTTTATTCGCCTTAGATGTTGGATTCGAAAGAAATGCCTCCACGGCGTCGTCCGATCTCGATCGAGCGGTGGAACGCAACGCGTATAAATCACCTGGCAGGGAGGGTAACGCGAATGGGACGACGGATTCGATCACGCTCGGACTTGCCGGCCCCGAATCCGACGGCACCCCGGCGATCCGCCACGATGATCGATCGATTGGCCGATTCGGTGCAACCGAGAACCGAGCGGTCAAAAAAGGCGAACAGGCAAGGATGTCGGTGCGGCTGCGTGGTGTGCGTGCTACGAAATCGGACCAACCGAAAGGTTATCAGGGCCCGCGCGCTGCCAGCGGTTGGTGGAATTGGCAACGGCAAGCGCTCTTGCGGTGCGGGGGCAAAAACGCGAACGTATCGTGCCGAATTTCGAGCCGACCGGCAGTGAGACATCGCAACATCGGGTGGAAAGTCACGGGCACGATCGCGAAAGGTAAGCGGCGAAAGGTTTGCGCTGCATCGAGGCGTTGATTGCGTTCATTTCTTTATTTATTAAACTGCTTTATCTTGCGCGTCCGAATGCCCGGAAGTCATGCCCTTTACGAAAGGCAATGGAAACGAGTGTAGGGGATTAAAACTTTGTAATGAATGAAGGAGGAGGATTTTATTCGTTTCGATCAGAAGATTTCAAAACCATCAACGATCGCAAGTAACAATTAGTTGTCATATTTTTCAAAATAATTAACATTGTTTTTTGCTCGTTTTTTTTTGCATTTTATTAGCGCAATACAACACGTTCTCTCGATGTGTGTCCATGTAGAAAAAAACACACACATAGCATTATTTATCATACACAGTATAAACCTCTCCACCATCAGCCGCTTCCCATCATCCTTGCGCACGGACGGATCGAACACCAGCGGCAAAACCTTACAATACCAGTTTCCAGAATAGCCCGCAGTCGAAACCATAAAACTTTTTCACTAATTCCTACCATATCCGGAAGTCGTAAACTCCATCACCGCGCCGGCATTGGCCGCCCTCCAGCTCCCAAGGGCCTTTCCCGTGTGAGAGACAAACATCGGTTTATGGTGGTGCGTCTTTTTTTGCTCTTGCTCCGCTAGCTTGGCATTGGATGGTAGGAAGCGCTGGTGGACATTCCCTACATGGCTATCTTATCGTCTCTTCTGGAAGCTAATGACATCAGAACCGTCCGCGCTAGTGGGTATTGATCATGCGCTTCAGTGTCGAAATAACAATTCCAATAGCTTATCGTCCAGACATCAGATGACTTTTCTGGGTTTTCTGGGTTTTTTTCGAAATGATACAATATGTACAACATAATAAGTCTGCAAATCTAATTTCCATCGGAAAACAAATCCGAAAAATGTCTCACGGTATCGGTTTGTCGACGCAATGGACCGTGGTTTTTTATTGCCGTTTCAAATCATTGTCCATAGCATATCAAGACGATTTGTTCGCGCATGAACGTTCCATCCACCCACACGTTTGGGACAGAGTTTTTTTTCACATGAGAAGATATTTTGTTTTTAATTTATTCACCCTTTACCTTCAACATATTTCTTCAGCTCCATTGATGCTTCATCAAAACTCCGGTGCTTCAACATTCCCATAGTTCTTGCGTTCTTGGATCCTCCTGCATACTAAATGCACATTGGAACTTGCGTGAAAGCGGAAAATTGCGTTATATGTTGTGTAGAACGACTGCACGCAACTAGTTTCACGCAATGGTACTCGTACGGTCAAGTCGTGTAATTCTGGAAAGACTTTAAAATAATGGTCATTGATATTCAAAAAATTCTAGATAATGAACGCATAAACACCAACGTACATTTGTAAATCGTAGCAGACTGTTTATTTACCATTTCCGTTCTCGTGTATACCGATGACAAAAAGTTTATACTACACTAAGCACAGAGAGGAATAACGTTGGAAAATTCATAAACGTGTGAATACGGCGGTAAAGAAATGCAACGATCTGTTTTACTACCACAGTTTTTGTTGTTTTTTTGCTCTTTTTCCTCCTACTCACGAAATGCTTCTCACTACACGCGCTATGTTCACAATCCCGATGAAAATCTTTCAACTAAGTAGAAAGGTAGAAGTACGTGGGTGATTTGGTTTGTGAAACATGTCGTGTTAACTTTTGCGATTCCTAATCTTCGAACCGGCTGCAAAGCAGAGAGTGATAACCAGGAAGATAGAAGGACAGTCTTTGATCGGCAGCAGAGAAACGTGCTGGATGGATGGATGCCGAGGAATGCGCTTCATGTTAAAGACAACAATAGACAAACCCGGTTTTCGATAGCTTTCGATCATTCGACTATATTCCAGAATGCTGCTGGCACAAGTGTCTCGAATGGAATAAAAATTCGCCAGTCCGTTCCGGTGTAGATTGCAACGCCCTCCCCAACTGAATGTACTAGCTGAAAAGCGAATTATAACCAATTCACTCTAGGAGACACAACCAAAACGGCAAAAAAAACTATTCTACAAAAAATTACCCTCAAAAAACATGATTTTCTCACAACACAAAGCACATTGTATATTCACACTCCTCAATCGCGGGCTTGCGCTGCAATCTAGTGTTTAACAAACCGAAAACAAAAACAAAAACTTGCGCTGGAAGAACGAACACGGCACGACGAGGACAGTGTTGTTGGTGGTGGGTGGCGGTCACGGGATCTGCTGCTGCTACATTACACGGCTGTCGGATTGATCTTTGTCGCGCCCGAAAAAAAACGAACCCCGCGATCTTCGCGATCAACAGAGATCAATAAGTTATTTTGAGCTATCTAATAAAACTTCTTCGCCTGTGCCTCTCGACTATCTCTGCAATGGAAAGGAACGGGAAATGAGTGCAAAGTGGCTTTACAAAAAGCAAGCTTCTGAAGCGGGTGAACTTACTTGTACATACTGTAAGCTAGCATCACCAGCAGCTGCACAGCTATCACCACCAG
>KZ072194.1:17441-28683 GCA_002091845.1 Anopheles cracens
GAAATTAGTTCATGATAAAACCGTTTAAATAGGCGTAAATATTAATGAAACGCATCCCATGCACGATGCGGTAGATCGGGCAGGAGGCTGATGGGAAAATGAAACTGCACCGGGAAGTATAGGGGGGATTGTGTTCGAGTGTGCATCGCCGTTGACCGGGGGTCAGTTAGCACGACAGCTGGGCAGATATTGGGTCTTAACAGCTGGATAGTTTCCATACATAATGCAGAAGTATTTTTGTTGAATTTTTAATTTTCATGTACTCTGCTGGGAAACATGCCGCGCAGAGAAATGTGCTGGGAAAACCTTCTAATGAAGAGTCGATAAAAATGCAATACTACGGTTAGTGCATACTAAAATGTGGCTCGACGTTCATTCTGTATTTTGACATTAAAAATCGTTTAGCAATCTGTGATAATATTGCAAATTTCAATCTGAAACATGAAAGGATTGTCTTTTGATAGCTTTTTTTGGAATTGAAATCATGTTTTTTTTAGATTTTTTAACATTTTTTCGTTTAAAGAGCCGCCTTTCCCACTAAGTTTTTTAAAACGTTTTCTAACCCCTGATCCATATTCGTTGGATAAACAAAATAAAAAATCCTACTTACATATATTAGAGTCTATCTACAGAGAATTAAAATAAACTTTAAGGATCCGCCTTTCACACTAAGTTTTTTTAAAAGTTTTCTAACCCCTTTTTCATATTCGTTGGATATAGAAAATAAAAAAATCCTACTTATATTAGAGTCTATCTAGAGAGAATTAAAATAAACTAGCTTTCTTTCTGTTATTTTAAAATGACTGTGTATCGTAAGAAAGTATCCCATATCAATTAAGAACAATCCCATTTACGTCCATTTGCTTTTGTTTTCACATTTTAATTTTGCCCATATCACTCCTACTCGGTTGTTGACGCCTCTGGTCGCGCATATGAGCCGTAATTAATCGATTAAAATTATTTCACCAAGAAATTAATATTCTCCCGGTGGGTTCTGCTCGTGTCACGCATTATAACGTTTTTCTCCTGCCTCGTTTCCCACATAACAGCAGCTCAGCAACAATCATGCACCAATCAATGTCGTTTGATCCAATCCGTTAACGGTCCAACCCGGTGCAGATGACCGTGTTTATATTGCGGGGATTTGCGTTAATCGCGAAAGCGTGTCCTTTTTCTTTATTGGTCATCCGAACTCGGTGAAGTAAGGAACGGATAAAAGATGCCCAGTTAAATGGTTTTATATTAAAAACAGTGAAAAGAAATAAGCAGAGGAGCAAACGAAGAAGAAAAAAAAACAAACACGCAACAGTAATGGGGTTTTGCTCGTCCCGCATTATCGCCGGAAGGGAAAACTATCCAGCAGGCGCTTTGGACGGGGAAGGACGATCGTGTCCAATTTCATCCTTCCCTGGCACCGGGTCTGGTGACATGTTCCACAGCTTTGCGATTGACAGGGAACGCGGGTGGGAAAAAAGGAACACCCGATAGAACACAAAAAAAAATAGGGGGGATTGTGTTCGAGTGTGCATCGCCGTTGACCGGGGGTCAGTTAGCACGACAGCTGGGCAGATATTGGGTCTTAACAGCTGGATAGTTTCCATACATAATGCAGAAGTATTTTTGTTGAATTTTTAATTTTCATGTACTCTGCTGGGAAACATGCCGCGCAGAGAAATGTGCTGGGAAAACCTTCTAATGAAGAGTCGATAAAAATGCAATACTACGGTTAGTGCATACTAAAATGTGGCTCGACGTTCATTCTGTATTTTGACATTAAAAATCGTTTAGCAATCTGTGATAATATTGCAAATTTCAATCTGAAACATGAAAGGATTGTCTTTTGATAGCTTTTTTTGGAATTGAAATCATGTTTTTTTTAGATTTTTTAACATTTTTTCGTTTAAAGAGCCGCCTTTCCCACTAAGTTTTTTAAAACGTTTTCTAACCCCTGATCCATATTCGTTGGATAAACAAAATAAAAAATCCTACTTACATATATTAGAGTCTATCTACAGAGAATTAAAATAAACTGGCTTTCTCTCTGTTATTTTTAAATGACTGTGTATCGTAAGAAAGTATCCCATATCAATTAAGAACAATCCCATTTACGTCCATTTGCTTTTGTTTTCACATTTTAATTTTGCCCATATCACTCCTTTTCGGTTGTTGACGCCTCTGGTCGCGCATATGAGCCGTAATTAATTGATTAAAATTATTTCACCAAGAAATTAATATTCTCCCGGTGTGTTCTGCTCGTGTCACGCATTATAACGTTTTTCTCCTGCCTCGTTTCCCACATAACAGCAGCTCAGCAACAATCATGCACCAATCAATGTCGTTTGATCCAATCCGTTAACGGTCCAACCCGGTGCAGATGACCGTGTTTATATTGCGGGGATTTGCGTTAATCGCGAAAGCGTGTCCTTTTTCTTTATTGGTCATCCGAACTCGGTGAACTAAGGAACGGATAAAAGATGCCCAGTTAAATGGTTTTATATTAAAAACAGTGAAAAGAAAGAAGAAGAGGAGCGAACAAAAAACAAACACGCAACAGTAATGGGGTTTTGCTCGTCCCGCATTATCGCCGGAAGGGAAAACTATCCAGCAGGCGCTTTGGACGGGGAAGGACGATCGTGTCCAATTTCATCCTTCCCTGGCACCGGGTCTGGTGACATGTTCCACAGCTTTGCGATTGACAGGGAACGCGGGTGGGAAAAAAGGAACACCCGATAGAACACAAAAAAAAAACGAAATCAAAATGGGATGGAGTGGAAAATTTAATTTGCTACCAAAAAGGAAAGTGCGTGTTTTTGTATGCTCCTCCGATTTTTCCACCGATTCGGTGATGTTTTTCGGTCTACATTTGTGTGTGTGTGTGTGTGTTTGTGTGGCTCGTTTTCGTTAGTGCCATCTCCGACCGAATGAGCAAAACAAAACCCACAGCAAAAAAAAACTCCACCCAAACCGCCCGAAAGAAAAGCGTTTCCAGTAAGCTGTGAAAAGCTCCCCTTCATCATTATTGCCAACTTCCCGGTGCCATTTATATTCGATCTGATCGGTATGGCCACGGCAGCGACACCCACCTCCCCCTCCCCGACTCCCACGTCTGCTTCCCGGCTGCGGTAATCGATTACGGGCCGGCATAATGGGATTATGCTGGAAGAGGAGCCGGGTGGTCCATTGTGTCCCGATTGATCCCGTGGGGCGTCCCGTGGGGCGAGAAGCAGGAGTGGGGTGGTGGGTGAGTACCGTGCCGCTTGTTCGGCGTTCGAGCGTGAACCGTTTGATCGAAATCGAACGTAAATATACCTCCAGCGCTGGTGGCAGATGATGCGCTGCACGTGTGGGTGCGTGCGTATGTGTGGAATTCGGGCGGGAAAAGGCCCGCAGGTCACTAGGTTGCGCTGGCTGGTAATGGGGTGATGAGCGTGCGAAGGGTTCTGCATCCTTTCATTCTGCATCCTTTCCCTGCTGGGGAAGGTTTGGGAAGAAGAAAAAAAAAACGCCAACCCATAGGCGCAAAAAAAACGACAGACACACGACGAATGAATCAGGATCATGTCGGGATGGTAGTCGCTGCATTTTATTGCGCAAACAAAGGGGCTGTGCAAACGCGTGCGAAACGCGCGCGAGCGAAATATTAAGCCTTCTCACTGATCCGGATGTTAGGCCGCTTTTCATCGCCTCGCTTTTCATTGCGCCAGCTTGGGTGCGTGTTGGAGCGCTGTGTGTGTGTGTGTGTAGGTCTCGCACGGCAGAGCATCAACATTTGACGGATGAATAGGTTTTAATTTCGTTTAAAGCGCATAAAATGGAGCACACAAAGCACGCCCGATACAGGCGCGTGAAATGGAGACGTCCGGTTGGTGGGTTTTACTACTTTTTTTGTTGTTGTTAATAGACACCTCACTACGTGCAGCTTCCATTCCCAGGAACCTGCCAGGCTTCATCATCCGGTCGGTGTTTTAAAGGACAAATTTTTAACGACGAACTGAAAACGATCCGTTTTCGTTGTTTTGCGAGGAAGGTTGCTTTTTATGTGAAGGCTTTGGATCAAATGTCAATGAACGGGAGAGGAGTACGATTGCTGTGTGGAGTGCGTTTAATGTGGGGAACAGGGAACAAAGAACCGATGCGCTGGTCAGCAGGGAGCTTCTCGGAAACGTGTTTTATCTTAATTTGCTCATGACATGCTGCACATGCCGGGAAGAAGATACTAGAAGGCAGAACGGACGATGTCTGGTACGGCAACGACGGCATCCTATTTGTGGAGCAATAAAGGACAGCTTCTCATGCAAATTTTCCGCCCGATCAATAACAATCGTAAATCAATAATAGTGCCACCTATATAAAAGAATTGCCCTTAAGGAGAGACTCAGTTAGAGAACAAATATGGACTATGGAGCTATAAGAATCTATGAATAGTGGGCTCATTTCATTGAAGTGTCGTGTATTCTATCATAAATCTTAGATTTTGAATCGACTTCAAACATTTTGTTGCAATTTTCAACCTTTAAAACAGGATAAAATTGTTAAAATTGCTTCGGAAATGTTGACTGTTTGTATCCAAATATAGAATTTCGACGATTTTAAAATGATGTAATTTGCAGTTTTTTGAAGATTATTGAAGAAAGGAGTTTTTTTAAATATTGAAGAAAGGATTTGAAGAAAGGATGAATTTGAAGACGAAAATGGACTAATGGCTATATTTCTTTAGCTGTTATATCTAAGTGCGAGGCAATATAAATGAAACTACCGTGTTGCATACTGTCTGCCTGATAGATAATCTAATATAACCATTATGTTCATCGCGCCAACAGACTCCTGTCGGCGTGTAAAATAGCACTCGAACAGAGCACGCTTAAACACTCCGTCATCACTACACCAACCGCAGCGCGCCTGAATCACTGACATTCCAGCTGCGTCGTAGCAGCGTGGCCGGAATTTCTCTTCACGTACCGTGTCGAGCCTGCGGGGCCCACCGTGCCCGACATTCCAGACGCTGGAAGCTTCCAGAAGCAGAATTTGCCACATTTTTCTACGCTCGCTGCCTCGTGCACCATTCACGCGACGAAAATTCCTGCTTCCTGGTGCACACAGCCGCTCGCAGTTCACTCGCGTGGTGGAATTCCAGCTGACAGCGCGCACCGACGCACCGGGCTTCCTTCCGGAGTCCGGAGTAAGAAAGTGTACCATCGGGTGGGCTGGCAAGATCACATCTCACTCACGGCTGGTATCCCCTCAAAGCTGGGGTCAATTGGGACGGAACGCTCACTGAGGTGTATAATGTGCCGTGAGAGAGAGATAAAGAGAGAGAGACGGTGAGTCACAGTAATTGGGTAACTGAAGACGATCGGAACTTCCCCGGGGGTGATACACAGGTGGCGTCTCACGGGCATATAAGTACATGCCCTCACAGTCAGTCGTGCATCGCCCTGGTGCCGCCCGAAGGATGTTCCGGTGGGAGGGAAAGAATCAAAGTCCGAAATCGAGAGCGGCTTAGCTCATATCCGTTCCTAAGTGGCTATAAATAAGTAAAGCCACGCCATCTCCTGCTGATGTTGTCGCCGCTTGCAGAGCAAGCCTCGTCGTCGTCGTTCGTGCCGTCGCGTTTGAGATTGTTTTGGAAGGTGAAGAGGTCCGTGCAGGTTGCTGGCACGTGGCTGAAAAGTGTGTGTCTGTTCTGGTACGGAAACTTCCTTTGTCTTCGAGCCGAGCACACGTGAGTCGCTGCGTACCGTGCCCCGAAGCCGATCGGATCGATTTGAATCCGAGGAGACGCTTGGCTTGCCTGAAAGGTGATGTGGTGTGGAAAAATATGTTCGGCACTTAGGACTCGTTCGGCTGCCCGGAGGCATTACGTTGGGAATCGACCCAGGGTTCGGTAAGCAGATGATTCCAGTGTGCCGTGACAAAGGGAGTCATTCTGACTGATTGAAGTGAGGTTCCGCCTCCGCCTATACTTGCTATATTCCATGGCTCTTCAGTGGATTGGTTATCATTATTTGGAGAGATAACTCACGTCCATGAACATTGCTTGCAAAAATTTCAATTTTATTTTGGTATTGTTTTCTTTTGCTCAGATGATTACCATAAGGAGGATCTCAGATTGTTTGAGCTTTTAAAGTAAGTTTAAAAATGGCACTACCAGCAAAATGTATCCTTGCATTCTGGATGAAGTAGCGCCATCTAGCGGCTAAACTAAAAATGGTCAAGTTTCTCTCCGATTCGTTCTTCTAGAAGCGTCACTAATCGAATCTTTCCACTCATTTCTTCTCTCCTCTTTCAGGTATGTTCCAAATAAGTAATTTCCCAGCATCTACTCGCGTGTCCGTAAGACGTAAGTGCATTTTCCGGCCAAATTGGGAATAAAATCCCCGAAAAAAAAACAGGAGAAACAAAATCTCTCCGGTAAGCGAGATTTCTCGGCGTTAAATCGTAACGAACCCTCTAAGCCGGACTACTAGGGAGTGCCACTTTTCATCTCGCGTGTCACCGTTTGCACGAAACGGTGCTGCACTTTGATTAAGGACCACCTTTTCTCTACTCCACTCCAGATTGCATGTCAATGCACTTCGGCATGCCGGGCTTGATCGGGCTTTTCCTTCACCCAGGGAAGGGTGTTCATCGAATCGAAATGAATCAATTTATTTTCTCTCGCCGGCTTTTCGTTCTCGCCTTCCGGTTCCGGCGTGTGTGTCTGTGTGACGTGAACACGAACAGGTTTACCGTTGATCTGCACGAGATGCGGCGGCGAAGATGAATCCGTGGCGAAGTTTTGTGAAGCACAACAAAACGAAATCATCCGGGAGCGTTCTTCCCGCTCGGCGCTGCAATATAATTGTAATCACCGGAAAATTTTCTCCTTTTTTCCAAAAGATTGTTACTCCCCGCTCCGCTCCCGGGGCCGCCGCGATTGTGTCGCTGGGTGCGGGCACGCTATCGGTTCTGGTTCAGTAGGGTTTTAGCCGGTTTCATGCTTTCGCTGGCACGCCTGTGATATCGGATTATTCGTGACTTTGCCATCCCCGTCACGGGCTGGTCGGTTTTGGATGGATGTGGAAGTGATGGATAAATGGGCCCTTGGCGTGTGGGAAATTTATTTTTACAACCCACGAAACGCGTCCGGGAAAGCGCAATGAATCAATCACGGCGTCCGCGTCGCATGGCGAGCCAAAATCGAGAGATGATCGTGGTTTTTACACTCACACCGTAAACACCGCGCCCACCAAAACAAGGAAGTGGGCTTTTTTTCCTTCCTCAGATCAATCTGCTTCTACCGTGCAAACAGGAAGGAAGGCAAGCCGGGGAGTTTTGTTCGGGTTACGCTTTTCATCGTCCGTTTGTATCGCTTCAATCATGCATTGCTCGCTTTTCATAATTTACATGCGCTAGGGGGGGAAAAGCCCACGAAACACGTCCGGGACGGGACATCCGAGCGAGTGCAGAGCCTCCTGCATGCTTCATGCTTTATTTATACATTTATTTCCATTTATTTACGGCTACATGTCGGGGATATATTTGCACGAGCACGCAGAATTGATTCCTTTAGTATAAATACGTCGCTTTAAGTGAAGGAAAGAAGCGAACGTGAAACGTTAAAATTATATGCAAATTGCTCCCGAACTCAATGAATATCCACACTAGCGAATGCGGAACGAAAAACACTTCCGAAAAAGGGCCACTGGCGATGAATTTTCAAAAATTCTTTCGTGAATCTCGAGCAAACGCGGAAGAAAATTAAAATCAACCGCTGGGGCGACAGAAAAAAAAAGAAGATCCTCACGGCAGGCCTTAAAAATGAACTCACCCGCCGTGGGATAATCGGAAGTTAATTGAATTCTTCCGCAAATTCGATCAGTCCGGGAAGTGTGGGAAACCGGCCCCGAAACAATAGACTGTTTATTGACGCTGGCAGCGCAGACAGGGCTTTCCCTTTTTTGGTTTTTCGCCCGCTCGCCGGCTCGCTTCTTAAACGCTTCTATCGCTTTCTTTTCGCGCTGGACTATCGATTTCTGGTCGGGTTCGAAAGAATCGCTAATTATGCCATAATTACATCCGACCGGTTCGGTCCGCGGGCGCCTCCGGGTGTCGTTAGGCTGTATTGATTCAATGAGGGAGATTTTTTTTTTAATATTGCCTAAATTTTCACAAAATTTTCACGCTTTCTGCCCGACCGCCCGTCATGCATCAGGACGGGAAGAGCATAAAACAAGTGTGTACCTCGTTGTAGGGCTTATTAAACTTACAGACCCAATCTTGCCAGCGACCTCTCCCGCGGGTGCCGTTCGCTCGCGCACACTCCAGCGCAGCGCAACGAGAGCGCTCTGCTCTTTATGCAGATTATATCGTAAATATCGCTGCATCTCCGGCGTTCGCGTCCACGTGTTGCCCGCCGGCGGCATGATTTAGTGGCGCCATTTTTGGGAAGGGCCGTTTCGGTGGGAAGCATTCTCGTGCTTTCCCTTGCTGGAGTGGGGTGGAGTTGGTCCGCGTTCGTCTGCTCTTTCTCTCACTCTCGCCGAGTGTGTATATGTGCATATTAATATTGAATTACAAAAGTGTCATGAATCAATTATGGCAGCTTTTCCGGCTGCTAGCGGTGAGAGGGAACAAAACACAAAACAAAAGCCTGCGGAATGTGTGTACGTGTGTGTGGAAAAGTTGCATAAAAATTCCAAAAACTACCTAACCCCCACCTGCCACAGAACCGGAAACTGCCACTGACAGAACCGAAAACCGGCCGTACCCGGTTCAAACACACACACAGCACCGGCATGCGAAGAACGGAAAAAAGTGCACGTGTGCAACTGGCGGATAGGCCGAAATATAAACACGCGCGGAAAGAACAACACTCGCTCGACATTCATGTGATTCCATAAATATGCTAATTCACCTGCGCACCATTCGTTTTGCGCCATTTTGTCGCCAGTTGGGTATTGGATAATGCAAAGACGGGTTTTTTTGTGCGCAGGTTCGGCAACGTGTCTGATACGTTTTGCGCTGGAGTTGAATCGGAACTGTCCGCTTGTATGGCCGCCGGGTGGGTCTTAGTGCAAGCCGGTGGAAAATTGACAAATTTGTTAGCATGTTTTGTGTTTGAATATCGACCGGTCGACCGTTCCGCCGCCGTCGCGCAGGGAAACGTTTAGTTTCAGTTGACTGTATGTGTGTATTAATTATTGGAGCGCTACTAATTACAGCTAGCTCGCCGTTTGGATTATGGGGCGGGCATCGATAAGCTATAATTTAATTAGTTCGTACTTACGGCTGGCGTGTGGTTTCCGCGTAGCTCGGGATCAGTGCTGCAACGAGAAAAAAAAGAATAAAATAAAGTCAATTGAACATAGTGAATATGTAGGTGCTTAATGTGTTGAAACGGAGCGTATTATTAAGTAGAGTACACTCGACAATTTTTTTTGTATATAAATTTCCAGTATAAACATAAGCCTCTATAGGATCAAGTGTGGTTTAAGCTGGATTGTTGCATTTAATTACGTGTTTTTCCTTTTCGAAATCTCGGCTCAACAGAGCAATACAAATAATTTGAAATAATGATAATTTCACAGAACTGACACAGCTTTATAGTCTATAGCTCTTCAAATCAGTTTCATGTTTTAATATTTGATAATACTTCTATATTTTAGGATGCACAGTATACAGTATTATGCCGCAGGCGCTTAATATTTGTATTTATCATTTATGATTGAAAACATCAAAACGAAAGAAAATGTAAAGAGAACAAGGATAGTTGAATAATATCTCCTTGGATAATATCTCCTTAAAATTTCCCAAAGAATGTATAAAGAGAAATAACTGATACAATGAAAATACATATGTGCACATCTTGTAATTGACCATATACGATTATAACATCATCAGTGTAGCTGTGAGAAACACTCACTAGTACACCAGTACGTCAAAGCTTTTGATGCAGAGAGACGAAAAAGGTACTTTGATCGAGCTAATCCGGTTCGAAGGACCATTAATTGTGATGATAACTGATTTTTGTTTGAGCCAGTCCATAAAAAAACCAGAAATGGCAGGCCTCGACTTACTGAAGATGTCTGAGGTAGTTAGGAAGAAGGAACCTATTCAAGATACAGATTTTCAGGTCTCTCGGCCTACTGAAGATGTCTGAGGTAGTTAGGAAGAAGGAACCTATTCAAGATACAGATGCGATAGATATAGTAAATATGCCAAACTGCTAAACTTGCTCAATTTCAGAAAAGAAGCACATTCAGTTGTAATGAACTTATTTGCAAGTTGTGCTTCAGCATTTTCCAACTGGAAAACGTTTGTGCGGGTTTATAATAAACCCCGTACCATAAAAAATGATAAGCTGCCACGTGGCATCGAACATAAAATTCCAGTGCATTTTAACGACGGGTAAAACGCATTCATTTGTGTCATGCTCCCGCCACATAACCTTGGCCATAATTATCTTGACCAGCTGGTGCGATGTCAACGACGCCCTTACGATCGCGCCCGGTGCCTGGCATGCTGTGTTCGATGACATGCTGACACTAAATGCACTGACCTTGAGTTATTCCGCGCTTGGAACCGTGCCATCATCACCATCGTCGTCGTGCCGTGGCACTTCGATCATGCATCCGGGATGTGCATGTGCGCTTGTGTTGGCAGTTTTCGCTTGACCACTTTCTAGCTAACGCAAACGATTCCGAAACAACGGCCCAGCCTGGGCCGTTTGGCACACTGGCGGAGGGCTCGTTAGAGCTTATTTCTGTGCCGTCGTCGCCCGCTTGTGCCGCTGTGTGTGTGTGGGTTCATTTCCGGCGAGTTTCGGGCGCAAAATTTCGGTCAGTTTTGGTGGTTTTTCCGAGTTTTTGGCAGCGGACAGCAAATTGATTTAAATATCCATAGCACAACAGCTTCGAGCTCGAATTTGGACGGGGTGGCAAAAATTGACTGTAGATTTTTGGGTTTGTTCGAAAAACTTGCTTGGACGCTTTCCATGGATGCATTGTGTGTTTGTGTACTCAGGGATCCGCACAATCCGTGACGGTTCTTTCTGCAAATAGGGTCTTTGCGTACGGGATTCGTATTCGGCTCCTAAAATCGCACAGAGGGAGCCGAAAAAAGGGAAAGGTTTAGCTTTCGAATCTTTCAAAACGATCATCGATGACCGGCCACTGTGATTCGGATTGGCCGGGCGGAACACCGGTTCCCGGGTTGATTATGTTTGGCCGGATTATTGAAACACTTGGTCCACTGGAAGAGC
>KZ072194.1:28693-42143 GCA_002091845.1 Anopheles cracens
AAGCTCCGTTCCACCGGACGATCACACAAATTGGACAACCGGATTTTGTCGGATCGCAGCAGAAACACAGCCGACGTACACCGCCGGAACATGTGTTCCCCAGCAGTGCGTTGTTTTAACTTCCGTTCTCCACCTAAATCCCTCCCAGCACGGGCGATGCCGGCCCGGTGCCTCGGAATCCGATTTATCGTTCATCAATTATTATTAATGCGGCCGGTGGCCACGATGTGCGCAATCGAAAACCAATATTGACACCGGCAGCGCGTATCCCTCGTACGTACGGCCGTATCCTTCGGTGTTTGCGGATCGATTCGCATTTTTGTGCGACATTCCTTGCCGGTGTTTGGTGCACCTGAATTGGCTGCTGACCGAAATGGGAGGGGAATAAATGAAACCGCGGCCGCTTGCGCTTTTGAGTACCGGTGTGAGTGCGTGCGGGCACCGTTTTTGTTGTGGAACTGCTTTCCATTTTGATTTTCATAATTATGAATCGGAATATTTGTGCGGTTTTTGCTTCGTTGTCTGGCAAGAGTTGGTTGCAGTGAGAAAAAAAAGGTTTGGAAATGTAATGTCGGAAAACTGTAGTCCAAAGGGGTTGCAATACGTTGAATCTGATCGTTTGTGACAGTCCAATCTAATGGTTGAATGGTATTTGTGCGGAATTTAAATTGAAGACAAATATTGATAAGCTTGCAATTTGAAGACCACGAGCAGGGGTGTAAAGAGGTGACAGAGGAAAACTTAAATATTTTTCAGATATTGAGATATTTATGACGAATTCAAACTTCAGTTATCAAGGCCTTTTTTAACCTCGATCTTTACTCGATGTTATTTTACAAAACGTCTTAACGTTATAACCTAAATCTTGATTAGAGACTTGTTCTTATGATGCTTTATGAAATTTGACAAATGAACATTTAGATGTCATTATAATAAATAAATTTGTGAAATACAAAAAAAGCAGTCTGACTGTCACGAACTCACACACTCTTAGCCACAACTTGAAGGTTCAATAAGTTTGCAAATTCTCGTGCTTACAGAATAGTGTGCTAATATTACCTACACGTTCCTTATGTTTATCACCCATACAACGCTTACTTCCCTCCCGTATCGTCTTCCATCGCAACCGAAACCCCTTTATCGGCTGTAATCTTCCGCCCGAACACGCATCCTTGAAGTTTCGCTGATTTTTTATGTAAAATACTGACACAATTTGCAAATTAGCGCCACATCCGCTTTCCGGTGTGTCTGTGTGCGGGTGGGTGTTCTGGCAGGCCATTCAAGTCGTACGCAGCAGCCATCAGGCCCATCTTTTAAAGTCATCCTCGACGGTGATGATTGCAGCGGGAAGGATTCCGAACCCCCTCCTGTGTGATACGTGATGCGATCAGGAAGCTTAGTCCTGTCCACGGTGTGCTGGGTGGGAAATAATTTCGGACGATCGTGGAAGTTCACTTCCCAATCTTGCAGCTGCAATCTCTTGGCTGCTCAGCCGGGCTAAGATGTATTACAGCTCCCGGCCGGGGGATGCGTTCTGAGTAGAAAATCGTGAACGAAAATGGTATTTCCCAGCGGGATGTGTAAAGCTCTGAGTGATTCTTATCACTGCACAGTGGGAGCGGCCCATACAAATGGTGGAATAAAAAAAACGCAAGTCATGAAAATGATTTATTTCATCTGTAAGATGTCACGGAACACAATCTCATGGCGTACGCTTGTTTGACAGTTAGTTTTCTAGCTAGGTTTCGTTGGACTTTTGAACTGCTTTTTTTTAAGTTTTTTAAACTAGTGCTTTTTAAAGAAATTAGATTGATATGTGTAACAAACTGCAAGAATAAACACTGCGAGATCTGAGTTGTTACTACTTAAACTTTTAAGAGAGCTTGTTTGGAAAAAAACCCCCAGAGAACTTAAATCTGACTTGAAAACTGTTGTAAGGATAATGGATAAGATGCACTCAACAGTTGTTTATATATCTGGGGAAAAGCGCTTTGCATCCTTTCGTATCGTGCTTGCCTTCAGCCTCCCGTAACCTCTTAAATCGGGCAACATTTTCCCGTAATCACTTCGTTGTGGATGCTGTTGGCTTTTTAAAAGTGGGCTCCCAAAGCATTTGCACCGCTCAAACGCTCTCGAACGTGAATCCTGTGAATTGCAGTACAGCCGGGCTCGAGTGTGTCCTCCGTTCGCGGCAGCCATCGCTTTTCGGTGCACCGTTCGCAGTTGCAAAGGGGATGTTTTCATGCAGTTTTTTTTTGTGTGTGCGCTTCTTGTTCATCCCCAACTGAAAAGGAGTGCTTTTGGTAGCCGATCGTTCCACCCGGTTTGAGCGTGGAAGGGAGATGAATGGAAATGTTAAGACAAATCCCTTTCTCCCTGGGTAAACTGCAGCAATCAATGGGCCGGTCGTGTGCGCTTTATTTATTTAGTGCCTTTAGAAGTGGATGTTCTTTTCAAATCGAGTGCTATTATCGGTGGACGGTGCTTGCTGGCCGAGCGAGCACTGGACAGATGCAGTGTAGCTTCCATTCGGTTGCTTGTTTTACGTCATGAATCTTTTATCACGTTAAGCGGGTTAAAGATATTCGATTTTTTCCATCACTTATTTGGCTAACGCCTGAATGTATGCTTTAGTGTGTTATTTTTAAATATTTTGTTTGTAATGGCTAAAGAAGCGTTGATTATTATGCAAATTGCATAATATTGAGGGAAAATATGCACACTCAGCCCAAAGGTATGCAAATCGCATAGCAAACGCACTGCTAATGATTTTAAACGCTTTATTTGATGAGCTGCAATAAAGCTAAAATCTTAAAAATAAAGCTAAAAAACGTTTGAATGTAATGAACTTGAAGAAAAACGATAGCATATATTAAACAACGATAACTGATTCAGATTGCTACGATTAAAATGTTCCATTATGACTTGCACAATTCAATAAGCTATCATCCACCAAAGAGACGGTGTTTTGGCCTACAAAATCCTCCTTTTCCATTTCGTCAATATCAGCCCGTGAAACTTCTCACCTTTGACCACCGTGGCAACCGTGGCGACAATCAACAATCGCACCGTGAACTGACAATGCTGGGGACGACGGGGACGGTTTTGCAACGCTACGGTAAGCGGATGGGAACGCACAATTTGAATAATTGCGACACCACCGCTTCTGGCCAAACCAAACCGATGCGGTGGCGTGGTGGTCTCGGGTTTTACTATCACCTATTATTTTACACTTATTCCCATCTCGCGACGCGTCCCCGATGGCATAAGGCTCACTCGGCCATTGTTTGTTGGTGTGGTGATCCACCGTCACCGTGGGAGTCACCGAGTCGATAAGGTACCACCGGGACGAGACGAGCAGATATACAAAACGCTGCTCCCGAAACCACCTGCACATCATCTGCCGTTTGGTCGTTGTTTTCCATATTTTATGGGACACACAAAACAAAATCAAAGACAGAAAAAAAGGGAAACAAAAAACACACACCAAGTCTGCTGCGGATCTTTCGCTCGCTTTCGTAACCGAGATTATGATAGACAATGCAGCAGGCGCGCGCTGCTGGTGCGAAGAATTTATGGATGTCTGTGGCCATGGTGGAGAACTTGATGGTGTCACTCGACAGCCGCGAATCGGGTCTGTCCATTTTATGTGTTTTTTTTGCTATTCGGCTGTCTAGCATAACAAAAAGAGATCGGTATATATTAAAAAGAATGTAAACAAAGCAGTGCTAGAGATTTGCTAGTGTCTTTGCTGCCCGCTTGCTCCCTTGCGTGTGGGAAATTGGCTTCTACCGCATTCGGGAGGTAAAAGCGCTCTTCTCAGCGCCGCCAGGGTGACTCAACAGAAGCGCCAGCATAATAATCCAGACAATCCGGGTCACCCGGAGAGACGAGCGCGATCTAATTAAGGCACGACGAAAAATCGTGACAATCCATTCGCCGTTTTTTTGGGCTCGAGTGTGTTCTCCGTTCGCGGCAGCCATCGCTTTTCGGTGCACCGTTCGCAGTTGCAAAGGGGATGTTTTCATGCAGTTTTTTTTTGTGTGTGCGCTTCTTGTTCATCCCCAACTGAAAAGGAGTGCTTTTGGTAGCCGATCGTTCCACCCGGTTTGAGCGTGGAAGGGAGATGAATGGAAATGTTAAGACAAATCCCTTTCTCCCTGGGTAAACTGCAGCAATCAATGGGCCGGTCGTGTGCGCTTTATTTATTTAGTGCCTTTAGAAGTGGATGTTCTTTTCAAATCGAGTGCTATTATCGGTGGACGGTGCTTGCTGGCCGAGCGAGCACTGGACAGATGCAGTGTAGCTTCCATTCGGTTGCATGTTTTACGTCATGAATCTTTTATCACGTTAAGCGGGTTAAAGATATTCGATTTTTTCCATCACTTATTTGGCTAACGCCTGAATGTATGCTTTAGTGTGTTATTTTTAAATATTTTGTTTGTAATGGCTAAAGAAGCGTTGATTATTATGCAAATTGCATAATATTGAGGGAAAATATGCACACTCAGCCCAAAGGTATGCAAATCGCATAGCAAACGCACTGCTAATGATTTTAAACGCTTTATTTGATGAGCTGCAATAAAGCTAAAATCTTAAAAATAAAGCTAAAAAACGTTTGAATGTAATGAACTTGAAGAAAAACGATAGCATATATTAAACAACGATAACTGATTCAGATTGCTACGATTAAAATGTTCCATTATGACTTGCACAATTCAATAAGCTATCATCCACCAAAGAGACGGTGTTTTGGCCTACAAAATCCTCCTTTTCCATTTCGTCAATATCAGCCCGTGAAACTTCTCACCTTTGACCACCGTGGCAACCGTGGCGACAATCAACAATCGCACCGTGAACTGACAATGCTGGGGACGACGGGGACGGTTTTGCAACGCTACGGTAAGCGGATGGGAACGCACAATTTGAATAATTGCGACACCACCGCTTCTGGCCAAACCAAACCGATGCGGTGGCGTGGTGGTCTCGGGTTTTACTATCACCTATTATTTTACACTTATTCCCATCTCGCGACGCGTCCCCGATGGCATAAGGCTCACTCGGCCATTGTTTGTTGGTGTGGTGATCCACCGTCACCGTGGGAGTCACCGAGTCGATAAGGTACCACCGGGACGAGACGAGCAGATATACAAAACGCTGCTCCCGAAACCACCTGCACATCAGCTGCCAACGTTTACTGCTGGTGGCCGGCTCTCCACAAGTCGTTCGGTGGAAGAGCGCGACGTTTTGGCGTTTGGTCGTTGTTTTCCATATTTTATGGGACACACAAAACAAAATCAAAGGCAGAAAAAAGGGAAACAAAAAACACACACCAAGTCTGCTGCGGATCTTTCGCTCGCTTTCGTAACCGAGATTATGATAGACAATGACAAGTCGTTCGGTGGAAGAGCGCGACGTTTTGGCGTTTGGTCGTTGTTTTCCATATTTTATGGGACACACAAAACAAAATCAAAGGCAGAAAAAAGGGAAACAAAAAACACACACCAAGTCTGCTGCGGATCTTTCGCTCGCTTTCGTAACCGAGATTATGATAGACAATGCAGCAGGCGCGCGCTGCTGGTGCGAAGAATTTATGGATGTCTGTGGCCATGGTGGAGAACTTGATGGTGTCACTCGACAGCCGCGAATCGGGTCTGTCCATTTTATGTGTTTTTTTTGCTATTCGGCTGTCTAGCATAACAAAAAGAGATCGGTATATATTAAAAAGAATGTAAACAAAGCAGTGCTAGAGATTTGCTAGTGTCTTTGCTGCCCGCTTGCTCCCTTGCGTGTGGGAAATTGGCTTCTACCGCATTCGGGAGGTAAAAGCGCTCTTCTCAGCGCCGCCAGGGTGACTCAACAGAAGCGCCAGCATAATAATCC
Source organism: Anopheles cracens (assembly GCA_002091845.1). Classification (NCBI taxonomy): domain Eukaryota; kingdom Metazoa; phylum Arthropoda; class Insecta; order Diptera; family Culicidae; genus Anopheles; species Anopheles cracens. The sequence goes on from KZ072194.1 coordinate 34,577, forward strand.
AGACAATCCGGGTCACCCGGAGAGACGAGCGCGATCTAATTAAGGCACGACGAAAAATCGTGACAATCCATTCGCCGTTTTTTTCTCTCTCTCTCTCTCTCTCTTCTCCACTTCTGAATGTGTCGCTCCGGTGGTGTTCTTCAGCGAACACCGACCACAGCAAGTTCAACGGGAGCAGAACAGGTAGCATAAGGTGGCAGGCCACCCGCGTCCGAGGAGGAGAACGGTATTGCTAACGTATCGTGCCGACGGTGACCCGGGTGCGGGTGCGCGGGCGACAAAGATCGACCGATTCACTTTCCGTCGAAGTTGCTAGGGATGTAAATTGGGATAAGTATGATGGCGGACAGGCAGTTTTATTAGATAATTGTTTTGTGTGCCCGTGGTTCATGCAGAGCCGGTCTTATTTATGACCTGAACGGTGTTTTGGCTGCGTCTTTTTTTTTCGGCTACTTTTACTTTCGCAGAAGGTGCGAGATGATGAGGGAATTATATAAAAATGAATACATTTGTGGAATGAATGTTATGTAAATGAATGCTTTAATGCATCTCTTTGAAGTAGTGTCTCTTTATGTTTTAACATTGCTCTTTTTTGTTTTTTTCGTCTTTGTTCTGCTTTATTAATGCATTTTTGTTATGCTTGCAATAGTTTTTAATTGCCTTGTTTGATTTTTTCGTGTTTTTGTTTCGTTTCATTGCAGATAGATGTTTTGTACTTGAATTTTGACTTATTGTTAAAGTTATTTTATTATCATGCTCACTTAGTTGTTATATTTGTTTCCAAACGATGGATTGGTTAATAATTTTCTTTTGTTTCTGACTCTTTTTTTAACTTTTCTAAATTTTTAGTATGTTTGTTTACATTTGTTTTCACTTATTATAAATTAGCCAAACATTCTTCCTTTTTTTATTTGTAAACTCAATTTTCATTTCATTCTTCTTTACTTGAAAAAAGCATTTATGGTTCATTCAATATTTGTAGTTATATATTTTACATGAACTGATTAATACGATTTAAAGTACGTTGAATGATAGAATAATTGTAGAAAAATCACAAAACAACCCGAAAATCACCACCTGCACCGTGGCAACCGTGGCGACAATCAACAATCGCACCGTGAATTGACAATGCTGGGGACGACGGGGACGGTTTTGCAACGCTACGGTAAGCGGATGGGAACGCACAATTTGAATAATTGCGACACCACCGCTTCTGGCCAAACCAAACCGATGCGGTGGCGTGGTGGTCTCGGGTTTTACTATCACCTATTATTTTACACTTATTCCCATCTCGCGACGCGTCCCCGATGGCATAAGGCTCACTCGGCCATTGTTTGTTGGTGTGGTGATCCACCGTCACCGTGGGAGTCACCGAGTCGATAAGGTACCACCGGGACGAGACGAGCAGATATACAAAACGCTGCTCCCGAAACCACCTGCACATCATCTGCCGTTTGGTCGTTGTTTTCCATATTTTATGGGACACACAAAACAAAATCAAAGACAGAAAAAAAGGGAAACAAAAAACACACACCAAGTCTGCTGCGGATCTTTCGCTCGCTTTCGTAACCGAGATTATGATAGACAATGCAGCAGGCGCGCGCTGCTGGTGCGAAGAATTTATGGATGTCTGTGGCCATGGTGGAGAACTTGATGGTGTCACTCGACAGCCGCGAATCGGGTCTGTCCATTTTATGTGTTTTTTTTGCTATTCGGCTGTCTAGCATAACAAAAAGAGATCGGTATATATTAAAAAGAATGTAAACAAAGCAGTGCTAGAGATTTGCTAGTGTCTTTGCTGCCCGCTTGCTCCCTTGCGTGTGGGAAATTGGCTTCTACCGCATTCGGGAGGTAAAAGCGCTCTTCTCAGCGCCGCCAGGGTGACTCAACAGAATTGCTACTCGGCTGTCTAGCATAACAAAAAGAGATCGGTATATATTAAAAAGAATGTAAACAAAGCAGTGCTAGAGATTTGCTAGTGTCTTTGCTCCCTTGCGTGTGGGAAATTGGCTTCTACCGCATTCGGGAGGTAAAAGCGCTCTTCTCAGCGCCGCCAGGGTGACTCAACAGAAGCGCCAGCATAATAATCCAGACAATCCGGGTCACCCGGAGAGACGAGCGCGATCTAATTAAGGCACGACGAAAAATCGTGACAATCCATTCGCCGTTTTTTTTCTCTCTCTCTCTCTCTCTCTTCTCCACTTCTGAATGTGTCGCTCCGGTGGTGTTCTTCAGCGAACACCGACCGCAGCAAGTTCAACGGGAGCAGAACAGGTAGCATAAGGTGGCAGGCCACCCGCGTCCGAGGAGGAGAACGGTATTGCTAACGTATCGTGCCGACGGTGACCCGGGTGCGGGTGTGCGGGCGACAAAGATCGACCGATTCACTTTCCGTCGAAGTTGCTAGGGATGTAAATTGGGATAAGTTTGATGGCGGACAGGCAGTTTTATTAGATAATTGTTTTGTGTGCCCGTGGTCCATGCAGAGCCGGTCTAATTTATGACCTGAACGGTGTTTTGGCTGCGTCTTTTTTTTCGGCTACTTTTACTTTCGCAGAAGGTGCGAGTTGATGAGGGAATTATATAAAAATGAATACATTTGTGGAATGAATGTTATGTAAATGTATGTTTTAATGCATTTCTTTGAAGTAGTGTCTCTTTTATGTTTTAACATTGCTCTTTTTTGTTTTTTCCGTCTTTGTTCTGCTTTATTAATGCATTTTTGTTATGCTTGCAATAGTTTTTAATTGCCTTGTTTGATTTTTTCGTGTTTTTGTTTCGTTTCATTGCAGATAGATGTTTTGTACTTGAATTTTGACTTATTGTTAAAGTTATTTTATTATCATGCTCACTTAGTTGTTATATTTGTTTCCAAACGATGGATTGGTTAATAATTTTCTGTTGTTTCTGACTCTTTTTTTAACTTTTCTAAATTTTTAGTATGTTTGTTTACATTTGTTTTCACTTATTATAAATTAGCCAAACATTCTTCCTTTTTTTATTTGTAAACTCAATTTTCATTGCCACCCGCGTCCGAGGAGGAGAACGGTATTGCTAACGTATCGTGCCGACGGTGACCCGGGTGCGGGTGCGCGGGCGACAAAGATCGACCGATTCACTTTCCGTCGAAGTTGCTAGGGATGTAAATTGGGATAAGTATGATGGCGGACAGGCAGTTTTATTAGATAATTGTTTTGTGTGCCCGTGGTTCATGCAGAGCCGGTCTTATTTATGACCTGAACGGTGTTTTGGCTGCGTCTTTTTTTTTCGGCTACTTTTACTTTCGCAGAAGGTGCGAGATGATGAGGGAATTATATAAAAATGAATACATTTGTGGAATGAATGTTATGTAAATGAATGCTTTAATGCATCTCTTTGAAGTAGTGTCTCTTTATGTTTTAACATTGCTCTTTTTTGTTTTTTTCGTCTTTGTTCTGCTTTATTAATGCATTTTTGTTATGCTTGCAATAGTTTTTAATTGCCTTGTTTGATTTTTTCGTGTTTTTGTTTCGTTTCATTGCAGATAGATGTTTTGTACTTGAATTTTGACTTATTGTTAAAGTTATTTTATTATCATGCTCACTTAGTTGTTATATTTGTTTCCAAACGATGGATTGGTTAATAATTTTCTTTTGTTTCTGACTCTTTTTTTAACTTTTCTAAATTTTTAGTATGTTTGTTTACATTTGTTTTCACTTATTATAAATTAGCCAAACATTCTTCCTTTTTTTATTTGTAAACTCAATTTTCATTTCATTCTTCTTTACTTGAAAAAAGCATTTATGGTTCATTCAATATTTGTAGTTATATATTTTACATGAACTGATTAATACGATTTAAAGTACGTTGAATGATAGAATAATTGCAGAAAAATCACAAAACAACCCGAAAATCACCACCTGCTGCACGGGCATTAATGATACTCTTAAAAATAACACTACTCTCCCCATCGTGACCTTGATTCGTTGCAGCAACAATCCGTTTCATTCTCTAACGAAAATTGCCTAGCAAGCGCAAGTCGCTGCACCCCGTACATGTTCCGTTTTAAAGTAGATCGCACGGCTAAAAGCAGGTGTACTTCGAAAACAACGGGAGCATACGTGTGTGGGTGGGGAAAGTAATGATAAAAATTATCAACAGACGCACACCAACACCACAACCGATCATCATCAACATCATCTGCCTCGTCAAGTCGAAGTATGGACCCCCTCTGTATCACGGTATCATAGCTCAACGCCCCATCCGGCACTGCTGACGTAGTGGTTCAGCTCGAGACTGAAGGAACGCGTATGTAGGAGGAGAAAAAACGCACCCAACATCGAAGCAACAAGAAATCATCAGCGTAATTGAACGCTAGAGTCGGCGGCCAACGGAGCTAATCCGATAAACCAGTTAAAATATGAACCACCCGGAGTACGTACTCGGCGCAGAGCAATTCACGTGCAGATTACAACTGTTACAGTCTATAAAGTGTACAGAACCGCACGCCGCCACCACCACACGCGATGCTCCAGTTTCCCGGGCGACCTTCTTTGCCGGGTGGAGTGTGTGCGTACCGAAGTAAAACAACGCGCGCTCCAGCAAATCTACTTCAAATTGCTCATCCATCCGTCGGCGTAATAATGGCTCTCCCGTGCGGTACTTCTCACTGGACCATATCTCCCATGCGAACAGCTCGGTTGCTGCAGTTGTTGTTTAATTTAATTAAGCTCTAATTCAATCGTATTTACGCTATCCTTTACTTCAGCGCCTCTCCAGCGTGAAGACACGGTGTACCCGGTCGTTGAGAGACGCCTCCATTGACGATCCGCTTCGCGCAGCGTAATATCTGTGGTATATCGTTGACTTCCCGGGATCGTTTCGATTGTTGTCTTAGGACTCGCTTGGCCGGGGTTGGGGTTAGGATAAGGGCCCGGAGAAAGAGACTGTGCTAACCAAACAAAATCTGCACAAAGGTGCTGAGGCGAGAGAAAGACAACAAAAACCGTACCCTTTGAAAGTGAAGCAGAAGGTTGTGCAACCCATGTGGAGACAGGTCTTCCTGTATCATGCCGTGATCTACGGTCATTTTCTCTACCGCCTCCCATAGAGGAACCCGTTAATCCGACCGACCGAGGGGTCTGCTTAAGGGCACCACCGCCCTTCTTATCGCGCTGGAAACTCCGTAGGTTCCATCCTTCATCTCTATGTCAACGGAGCAAATGTAAACAATTTAAGACATCATTAAGTTGTTACAGCCCGGGAAGGTTTGGACCGGGTCGGCACTTGAGTGGAACCACAGCTGGGAGCGGGTGTTTGGTTGGAAAAGAATTCATGAGGGTAGATAGACGATGACGACGACGGTGCCGGCGAAGGTCCGGAGCGCATCATGAGAATTCCGTTTTTTTTTCTTCCGTCGTGTATCACTACATTCCCACGTTGGCATGTATCCCCTCTGCGAACGTGCACGTACGTTTTGTTCGTGCGTACGTCGGAACACTTAGCTGTTTATTTATTTTCCATTTGGCAAGATTTTCATACTGCTGCGTACTGCGAAAATGAAATAATTTCCACCGTTTGCATTGCCCGGCTGGTCTGGCCTGCTGTGGGGCGGTAACCACAGTGGGAGGTCGCGGTTCCAGTAGCTTGAAAGCGAGAGGTGTGAACTGCCGTAAATCTGCAAAAATCGCAATTGCGCGATATCGCTGCCGGGCATGTTGTGCTTCGAAAATAATTCATGCCCGGTAAATGAGATGACTTCGAGTGCGGGATAGAACGAGAAACGAGGAAAACAAGAAGCAGACCATAAGTGAAACGTTTATCCCGAGTAGCTTAAAAAGTGGTTCGGAGCGGCGCTCGGGGAAGCGCTTTCGGTACGTGTTTTCGCTTTGAATTGTTAACAGGGATTAGAAGCTGGCGGGTAATTGTCCGAGATAAACACCGGCGGATCGTCGGTGCGTTCCTCTGGGGCACACGTTAATTTCGTGCAATCCCAGTCGATAGTGGAAGCTTAGCAGAAAGGACAACATATTTCTTACGCTTGTCCTCGAAGTACGTTTATTGCAGAAGTTAGGATCTTTTGGGATGTGAAAAAGCGATGACTTCAAGCATTTTTAATTAAAAATCCTAATTGGAATTGTATTACTCGAAGCGAACAAGAAATGTGTATCGGCTCCATCGGAGTGTGTTACAAAATGAGTTTGTGATGCTCTGGAAATAACAACTTTCAGCTTTGGGACCTGTAATGGAGTGTCCTAAAATTGACAAATGGTTTCCCCGAAGGAAGCTCTGAAAAAAGAACCACCCGGCCCTTACTATTCCAGCCATTTTTTTGCTCGTTCTAAATGTCTCCGCTCCGGTTTACAGTGTTACTTCCAAGCTCGCGGTAAGGGGAAAAAGATATTAATAGTAAAACTGTCCCGTCGATCGATCCTAGTGTGCCGAAGCCGAAGTTGAAATTCGACGCCAATAGCCAATATCCCAGTCGGGGGAATTTCTTCGGCGCTGGGAGGCTGGCCGTTGTTGTTATCTCAATCGCCACTTCCGCCACGGCTCTGCCGGAGCCACAGACCCTGCTCCCGCTCCATAAATCATTCGATTATTTGTCGTAAAAATCCAATATTCATGGTCTCGTGGGATCCGCCCCGATATATGGTCGAAGGGAGCCTTCCTGTTTGAGTTGTTGGTTAGTGCTGTAAGGTTCTGGAGTTTTTTTTTGTTGTCTTCTGTTGGATCTTGCCCGTGAAATAGGCATTACTGTCGCTCATCTCGCAGTGTGCAGCCCTCCACGCAGACGCCTGCGGTGGTGGAGTTCGTCTATCTCCTTCGTAATGCTCACCCGAAAGTAACATGATTGACAGCTTTTCCCAGCAGCCAGCGCGCAAGTACAAGAAAAGGGATGGAACCAACGTTGGGCCAACGCCAAAAGCATGTTCCCGGGACGAACGTCTCCGTTGGAAGTCAATATTAGGATTCATGAGACATTCACCGCACTCGGAGCGGCGCCCGAAGAGATTAGAGTGAAATACATCTAACATGAGGACGGCTCCGGATTGAATTTATCACGGTTCGATTGCGTCTTCAGCGAATAAATCGACCTTTATCGCGTGGCAGTCGGCGGTGAGTGAGTGTGATTACCGGCAGGTGTGCAACTAATGCGGCGCGGGCTGTGTGGCCAACGTGAGCGGCCATCATCGTCGGGCCAGTTTTCTTGACAGCTTGCACTGGGAGGATGCAATCGGGTCGCGCTATTTATAGAGCGCACGTGTCCTTTCCGCCTCGAAAAACCATCGTCATAAGACGCACCTACGTTTGGGCGACGCTCGGTCGGGAGACCGTTTGCGAGGCGCAACCTGCCGCTGACATGCGGGACAAACAGTCGCAGGCCACACAGGAGGTTGAGTGCGGGCTGTGGAGCATCCCCGTGTTTGCGCGCTGTTATGACCCCAGCGCAATCACCACAAATGTCAGCCGTTGTTTGTTGTGCTGCTGCATCCTCGCTGTCAAATGTCACCGTCTCCCGGGAGTGGGCCGTCGGGGTTGTGCATGACGTAACGATTCAGGTTTTACGGCTTAATTAATTTCACTC
>KZ072194.1:43966-55865 GCA_002091845.1 Anopheles cracens
ATGCTGCTCGGTCGCCACCGAACCGCCTGTGCCTGGCTGGCTTTGTACACAGGTGCATCATTAAAACCAGTCCTTTTCGCGTGTGCCGTTTGATGGACTGCAGCGAGCGAACTGCAAACTCCCAGTTTCTCACGGTCAACACTCGGTCGGCAAGTATGTTGCACGACGACGACGGCTCGCGAAACCTCGTTATGGGACATGGACATGAACGTGAAAAGCACACCGAATCGATAGGTTGTGATGAGTGCAGGAGGTTCGGGTTTGGGTCGATTGTGGAAGCACGCTACTGCTGGATGACTGGCAGCTATCGTTGATCTTTGCGACCGTATGAACTCGTGCCTAATGCGAAGGGATTATAAGTAGTCTCCCCGTGGTGAGACGAGTGCATCATACGCTTAAGATTCGGTCATTGGAAAGAAATGTTCCCATGGCTGAAATCTCCCCAAAAAAGCCAAACCCTTCCGGACGTTCACTCTTACTCTCAGCCATTACATGAGCCGGAAATGATATCACCCATATCTCTCGCCGGAGTTTGTCCACTCTGCAGGCAGCTGAATATTTCCACTCCATCGCACGTAATCAGGAGGAGTCTCGTCTGTGTGTTCGGTTGTGTCATTCGCTCCCTCCCGACCAATGTCTAATTGAGATAAACGAAAAATATTCATTCCGGACACCGCAACTTCCAAGAAAAGCCGCACCGAAAATCTCACAGAGATAATGCTGTGTTGTGGAAGTGAGTAGCGGTCGTCGGCAGCGTGCAGATGGATAACCGGATGCATGAATTAACGCAAATGGGGCTCTTGGTCGTAAAACGGGGGCAGCGAAGTTACGCTGGAGGTGTTTTTTTCTGTCGAGGGGGCTTTTGTATGGACGGAAGTGATGACAAAGTTATTCAGAGAGTGGACAAATCGGAGGCTCACTGTCACTTTTACCAACCACTCACCGACACCTGGGACATTGCCGTTGGTACAAATGGATATGGATGGATGTAGGCTTCAGGAGAAACTCACGCGAGTTGGCGACAAGAGCGAGAGTGATAGAAAGGGAGAGAGAATGCAGCATCTAGTATAGTCGCTTTAGGTTTTTATCTTTAAAACTTAAGCGGTGACATGTATTTTATAGCTCATCTAAGTATGTTTTTTCCAAGAATAATTTCCACGAAATAAATCTAAAAATCTTCTCCTAAATTATTCTCCAGAATCTTTCTCGCATCACTCCTTATCGAACGCAAACATCCATCCGAAGCGCAATCCTTTTACCGCGCAAGAAACGCATCCAGCTAACTTCAACACGACCACCCACCACCGTCAAATCAAATCGTCCAAAAGCTTTCACGCGGCGAAGTGCAATTTTCCGTTTTCCACCACGCGACTGTGACACGAGACGGGTCGCGTTTTCTCGTCCCATCTTCACGTGCATTTTTTTTTCTTTCTCCTCCAATATTATCGAGCTCGTCTCACCAGTCGGCAAGTTTACGATAACGGGAGCCTTTTGGTTTTCGATTAAAAAATTCCAACACATCCGGCGATTTCCCGCTGACGGTTCTCAGCTGCGCCCGTTCATGGACGTGCTCGTTTTGCGTGATGTTTTTTTTCTGTTCGCTCTCGTTTTCTCACCTTCTCGCCGTCCGTGCAATTGGAGCTGGAGTAAGAAACGCATCCTTCCGGTGCTTCCGAAGTGGAATCCGAAGTTTTCCAGTTTTTTTGTTGCCCGGTTTCGGGTTTTCCAACACTGACAGCATCAAGCCGGAATGCGTTCGTTTTGAGTTCGCGCTCGTTTCATCGGATTCGAGTTCACTAGTGGGGAGGGCTCTTTTTTCTCTCTCCGGATTTTGGAATCCTCAAAAACCCAAAAGTGAACCAATGAATCCTTTCAACGCCTCCTCGTGCCGCGTGCGATGCAAAACGACAAGTTCGATCACTTGTCGCCACTCTCGACAAGATCGCCGAGAATGGAAATCGTGGCAGACGAGTGAAGCCGACATGCGAGCGAAAAAAAAGAGCCTCCATCCAGTGAGTGCATCTTAGTGCATCCTGCAACTATTACATTTCATTTGCACATTCGCCTACTGCACGCTTTGTTTGCGAGGAGCAAAAAAAAACACACAAAATGCGAAATTCACCGCCCCAAATGCGAGAGGAGGATTGCTAAAAACCCAGAAAAGAATCACGGGGAAAAAACAAACGATCCAACTGTCTTTGTTTTGCGATGGCAGTTTTGCATCGCAATTCGGCAGTGCAATCCTTGCAACACACAAGCACACGATGCACTCTCAGCGCTGATGACGCGACACGGCGACTGTCACGGCTTTCCCAATCACGTGTGCGCTGCGAGTGGAAACTGAGAAGACCCTCTCGCCTCGAACCCTCGATTGCCATTATCGTCGGGTTTGCTACCACAACAGAGAGTGAGCGAGAGAAAAAAAGGCACGAACAGCAACGATTCTCGATTCCATTTCCGGGCCGGCTGGTGGTTTTTCCGCCGTGTGGTGCGCTTCATTTTCCGAACACCGGTGAAGTTAACCCGCCCTTGTTGGCAACGGTGGGTTTTGTCTAAAATGTTGCACCCAGCGTGAGCTGTGGAGATGTCGTTGCCTCTTGTGGGGTGACATGGTATGCGTCGTCGTCGTCGTTCACACTTTGATAAGCACAAAAGTTATTTGCTGGCCATTTTCTATGCGGCGAGAGTGGTCGGATGAGTCCCGTTCCGGGTTGAAGGCAAATATTTAGTTTTCGAGCTGCTCTCAGCTGTAGGAAACACCCGGATTTTTTTTTAAAACACTATGAAGTGATGTGTTGGTCGTTAGTGTGTTGGAAAAGGGAGCCAAACACACCGATACCTCCGCCTCGTAAGCGTTATATCGTTGCGGTTTGAAAGTCCTGTCTCTGATACGGTGCATAACTTTTGATAGGCTGCTCATGCTCCAAACATGCTCCGACCACGTCCGACGTCATTACGGTGCTCTAATCCCTCGCTCACAGGGGAGTTCTATTTTGTATTTTAAAATTCGTTTAAAAAAAACATAAACTCAACTACCGATGCAAGTGCAATTGCATTTGTGAGCTCGTTCGGAAGAGGACCTCCGCTTTCAGTCTGCTTCATGCAAATCTGAGCCCGACGGTGCCTCTGATCACTTCCGGCTCCGAACCATTTGTCACGCCAGCCCGTCAATCATTCCGTGCTGAATGCTTCCCGATAGAAATCGATTTTTAAATCCACTCCAATGTGTTCAAAATTCCTCAAGGTTTCTTCACAAAACGTCACAATTAATGCACGTGTGTGCTCCCAACGTGTGACGTTCTTCCGGCGTTGGCTGTCAACACCCCCAACGGTTCAGGAGTAACCCAATCTCCGGTCGCCGTACACATTCGCCTACTGCACGCTTTGTTTGCGAGGAGCAAAAAAAAACACACAAAATGCGAAATTCACCGCCCCAAATGCGAGAGGAGGATTGCTAAAAACCCAGAAAAGAATCACGGGGAAAAAACAAACGATCCAACTGTCTTTGTTTTGCGATGGCAGTTTTGCATCGCAATTCGGCAGTGCAATCCTTGCAACACACAAGCACACGATGCACTCTCAGCGCTGATGACGCGACACGGCGACTGTCACGGCTTTCCCAATCACGTGTGCGCTGCGAGTGGAAACTGAGAAGACCCTCTCGCCTCGAACCCTCGATTGCCATTATCGTCGGGTTTGCTACCACAACAGAGAGTGAGCGAGAGAAAAAAAGGCACGAACAGCAACGATTCTCGATTCCATTTCCGGGCCGGCTGGTGGTTTTTCCGCCGTGTGGTGCGCTTCATTTTCCGAACACCGGTGAAGTTAACCCGCCCTTGTTGGCAACGGTGGGTTTTGTCTAAAATGTTGCACCCAGCGTGAGCTGTGGAGATGTCGTTGCCTCTTGTGGGGTGACATGGTATGCGTCGTCGTCGTCGTTCACACTTTGATAAGCACAAAAGTTATTTGCTGGCCATTTTCTATGCGGCGAGAGTGGTCGGATGAGTCCCGTTCCGGGTTGAAGGCAAATATTTAGTTTTCGAGCTGCTCTCAGCTGTAGGAAACACCCGGATTTTTTTTTAAAACACTATGAAGTGATGTGTTGGTCGTTAGTGTGTTGGAAAAGGGAGCCAAACACACCGATACCTCCGCCTCGTAAGCGTTATATCGTTGCGGTTTGAAAGTCCTGTCTCTGATACGGTGCATAACTTTTGATAGGCTGCTCATGCTCCAAACATGCTCCGACCACGTCCGACGTCATTACGGTGCTCTAATCCCTCGCTCACAGGGGAGTTCTATTTTGTATTTTAAAATTCGTTTAAAAAAAACATAAACTCAACTACCGATGCAAGTGCAATTGCATTTGTGAGCTCGTTCGGAAGAGGACCTCCGCTTTCAGTCTGCTTCATGCAAATCTGAGCCCGACGGTGCCTCTGATCACTTCCGGCTCCGAACCATTTGTCACGCCAGCCCGTCAATCATTCCGTGCTGAATGCTTCCCGATAGAAATCGATTTTTAAATCCACTCCAATGTGTTCAAAATTCCTCAAGGTTTCTTCACAAAACGTCACAATTAATGCACGTGTGTGCTCCCAACGTGTGACGTTCTTCCGGCGTTGGCTGTCAACACCCCCTGGCCATTTTCTATGCGGCGAGAGTGGTCGGATGAGTCCCGTTCCGGGTTGAAGGCAAATATTTAGTTTTCGAGCTGCTCTCAGCTGTAGGAAATACCCGGATTTTTTTTTTAAACACTATGAAGTGATGTGTTGGTCGTTAGTGTGTTGGAAAACGGAACCAAACACACCGATACCTCCGCCTCGTAAGCGTTATATCGTTGCGGTTTGAAAGTCCTGTCTCTGATACGGTGCATAACTTTTGATAGGCTGCTCATGCTCCAAACATGCTCCGACCACGTCCGACGTCATTACGGTGCTCTAATCCCTCGCTCACAGGGGAGTTCTATTTTGTATTTTAAAATTCGTTTAAAAAAAACATAAACTCAACTACCGATGAAGTGCAATTGCATTTGTGAGCTCGTTCGGAAGAGGACCTCCGCTTTCAGTCTGCTTCATGCAAATCTGAGCCCGACGGTGCCTCTGATCACTTCCGGCTCCGAACCATTTGTCACGCCAGCCCGTCAATCATTCCGTGCTGAATGCTTCCCGATAGAAATCGATTTTTAAATCCACTCCAATGTGTTCAAAACTCAGCTCCTCGAGGTTCTTTCACAAAACGTCACAATTAATGCACGTGTGTGCTCCCAACGTGTGACGTTCTTCCGGCGTTGGCTGTCAACACCCCCAACGGTTCAGGAGTAACCCAATCTCCGGTCGCCGTACACTCGACTGGACTGGTGGAGCAAACAAGCACAAAAATCAACTCAAACCCGTCTGACGAATGCGATATGAGGCTAAGGGTGAGGTTTTCGCCACCGGCAGAGCCCGCAAGTGACAGAAACTTTTACGAAACGTTAAACCCCTCGGTTTGGTCGGACGTGTGGTTGAGATCGTTCTGCGCCTTCCACTCTCTCCCTCTCTCTCTCGAGTTGGGAACAATAAAGAAAAGTTTTATTTTAAATTAGCTTTGTTCTCCACCCACTCTGCTGCCAGTGTTTTTTCCAAAGTCCGCTTGGACTGGACGGATCCAGACCACGTGAATATGAAGACCGTATAGTTCTCGCAACCAACTACTGCGAGCCACCGCATCCTTGCAGGAAAAAAAACGGATTTTTTTCTTCCTTCGTTTGTTGCACCTCATTTTAGTCACTTTCTTTCGGTTTTTGGCGCTCGCTTGTTTCCAGTTAAGTTAACCACTTTCCCGACCGACACGACTTTGCCCAATTTTTCGTTCTTTGCCCCGTTTCCGATGCCTCCTGATGCGCGCAACCCGTTTCGCGTTCCTTCACACCGTAATTGAACCGACCAACGGCAACGGGGCAGAGCCGCCGGGTTGACGGGTCAGTTAATGAAGTTCGACAAAACGAGTCACTTAAAAAGTGAGCCCGCCGGTGCTACTTGCTGCCACGTGTCGCGCGCGCTGGGAACGAAATGACAGCTGTTGGGTAGCTGCTCATCTTGCCCGGTTGCTTTCTTGCTTTTGTTTGGTTTCGAGGTTTTTTTTTCTTCTCACGCTTAATTGTGTGGCGCTTTGGGTTGGGTTGGGTCGTTTGTCCATCCAACTGCGGGACACGTGTAACCGCGCCATCATCATCCTGACCGTCCGGGGCGGGTGTGAATGCACGTGTTTTCCTTTCCCGTGCGCTTTACACGCGGCTCCGAACCATTTGTCACGCCAGCCCGTCAATCATTCCGTGCTGAATGCTTCCCGATAGAAATCGATTTTTAAATCCACTCCAATGTGTTCAAAACTCAGCTCCTCGAGGTTCTTTCACAAAACGTCACAATTAATGCACGTGTGTGCTCCCAACGTGTGACGTTCTTTCGGTGTTGGCTGTCAACACCCCCGAACGGTTCTGGAGTAACCCAATCTCCGGTCGCCGTACACTCGACTGGACTGGTGGAGCAAACAAGCACAAAAATCAACTCAAACCCGTCTGACGAATGCGATATGAGGCTAAGGGTGAGGTTTTCGCCACCGGCAGAGCCCGCAAGTGACAGAAACTTTTACGAAACGTTAAACCCCTCGGTTTGGTCGGACGTGTGGTTGAGATCGTTCTGCGCCTTCCACTCTCTCCCTCTCTCTCTCGAGTTGGGAACAATAAAGAAAAGTTTTATTTTAAATTAGCTTCGTTCTCCACCCACTCTGCTGCCAGTGTTTTTTCCAAAGTCCGCTTGGACTGGACGGATCCAGACCACGTGAATATGAAGACCGTATAGTTCTCGCAACCAACTACTGCGAGCCACCGCATCCTTGCAGGAAAAAAAAAACGGATTTTTTTCTTCCTTCGTTTGTTGCACCTCATTTTAGTCACTTTCTTTCGGTTTTTGGCGCTCGCTTGTTTCCAGTTAAGTTAACCACTTTTCCGACCGACACGACTTTGCCCAATTTTTCGTTCTTTGCCCCGTTTCCTCAAGGTTTCTTCACAAAACGTCACAATTAATGCACGTGTGTGCTCCCAACGTGTGACGTTCTTCCGGCGTTGGCTGTCAACACCCCCAACGGTTCAGGAGTAACCCAATCTCCGGTCGCCGTACACTCGACTGGACTGGTGGAGCAAACAAGCACAAAAATCAACTCAAACCCGTCTGACGAATGCGATATGAGGCTAAGGGTGAGGTTTTCGCCACCGGCAGAGGGTGTCCTGCCAAAGCCCGCAAGTGACAGAAACTTTTACGAAACGTTAAACCCCTCGGTTTGGTCGGACGTGTGGTTGAGATCGTTCTGCGCCTTCCACTCTCTCCCTCTCTCTCTCGAGTTGGGAACAATAAAGAAAAGTTTTATTTTAAATTAGCTTTGTTCTCCACCCACTCTGCTGCCAGTGTTTTTTCCAAAGTCCGCTTGGACTGGACGGATCCAGACCACGTGAATATGAAGACCGTATAGTTCTCGCAACCAACTACTGCGAGCCACCGCATCCTTGCAGGAAAAAAAAAACGGATTTTTTTCTTCCTTCGTTTGTTGCACCTCATTTTAGTCACTTTCTTTCGGTTTTTGGCGCTCGCTTGTTTCCAGTTAAGTTAACCACTTTTCCGACCGACACGACTTTGCCCAATTTTTCGTTCTTTGCCCCGTTGCCGATGCCTCCTGATGCGCGCAACCCGTTTCGCGTTCCTTCACATCGTAATTGAACCGACCAACGGCAACGGGGCAGAGCCGCCGGGTTGACGGGTCAGTTAATGAAGTTCGACAAAACGAGTCACTTAAAAAGTGAGCCCGCCGGTGCTACTTGCTGCCACGTGTCGCGCGCGCTGGGAACGAAATGACAGCTGTTGGGTAGCTGCTCATCTTGCTACACCCGCCAGCCAGCCAACCATTCGCACGACGCAGCCATTCTCCGGCGGATCGGAATCGGCGAGTCAGACATAAACGCTGTTGATTAGCAACCACCATCCTCGCGAGAGATTCTACGGGTCGCTCCGTCTCCGCACCTGACAGGAGGGCATGTGCTCAGCAAGACATTGCGACCCAAAAATTCTACACACTTGATTATGTCATTTCGCTGGATCTGAAACTGGCGGGCTGAGCTGACCGACGACGGGCGAGTAATACGGGCGTAAATATTTGCCGTCCGGCGTCGTAATTGTCATGCCGATTCTTCTCTCGGCGCTGCGGGTCGTGGAATCTCGTGACGACATGCCATGGTCGTCTCGAGTTCTCTCGTGCGAAATTTGCTGTTTCAATTGGAGGCGAGACAGCACGAAAGCTTGTTTTAAGTTCCAAACTCGGTTTGGATGCACCGAATCAATGATTTTAATTTTTCGTCCTACAAGAAGCCTCGATACCGCGTAGGAATTAATTACTTCAATTGGAGCTTTTCCCCCGAAACGGCTCTCCGATGGCATCCCATCAGCATCAATCAGCGTCGCGTGCTCGTTTCATTAGCGGCCGTTCCTAGTACGATTCCGCTGATGAAAATGACAGCCCCGTCCCGCTTCGAGTGGGTGGCAAATGTCAAACATAATTTAAAAGTATCATGCGCCTTCGACGAGACCCGCCTGCTCAATGTCCTGAGCCGATTGTCGATATTTTGCGTTTTGCTATTGTACGCCGTGTTTTTGCGCTGCTGTCGCGTGTGAAGAGAAGGCTCGCCGCTGCGTTAATTCTTCCGCACGTTGGCGTCGTCAGCCGGGGCGCGTTGACTGATGATTTCATCAGAACAAATCATCTGGTTCATTAGGGAAAAATGGAAATCTCGGCTCGGGGTTGTTCGATATCATCGTTCGCAAGTTTGCTTTCAATCAAAGTTTTCCCGATCGCTTTGCAAGCGTGCGATACGCACCCTGTCGTCTGGGGTTCCGTGTTTGTGTGTGTGGGGGAGGGGAGAAAATCGAAAATCAAGCGAATAAATTAAGCCCAATGAAGCCTGGCCGTGCGAACAGCAGATACGGATCGTCGGTTCGATTAAAATCGGCCCGAAACCGCCGTGACATTGGCTGTCAAACGGCAGAGTGGGTGGACTGTTCCAGCAGCCTACAGGAACGCCCCGTGTGACGTCGCATAAAACTCTATAGCTCTCGCAACGATGCACTCTCTCCCCCCGGCCAGCCAGCTCGTTCCGAAAATAATAACGATCCTGGCAGGATATACTATGCCTATCGCGTTTGCTCCAAAAAGTGTGTTTTTTTTGCTTCTGTTCAGTACGATACGTTTTTGTTTTACCGTGAGTTAGTTTTTACCCTACTTGGTAAGGATCACATAAACACCCTCACACACGCACGCTCCCGAACGCTCCCAGTAGAGAAGGATTCTAATTAAATTTCGTGCGCCACAGGAGCGAGAGAAAGAGTGGCAGAAAAAGAAACGATTCTTGGCATTAATTAATTTTTAAGATCATAATAAATTTGGCCGTGCGTGGAAGGATAAGCCTCGCCCGAAAAGGGGAAGATGGTTTGCGAATGGTATGAATATCACCGAAGCAGGCCGCGGCTCGGGAAAATGATGATGATGCTGATGATGTAGTTCCGGACGAGATGATCTCTCTCTCGCTCCCACTCCCATCGCAGTAGGTAATGAAGTAGCAGGAACACTTCAGCAAGACTTCACGGCCCCCTGCTGCCCGGGTGGGGAGCCTCAACAAAGTTCATACCGTCGGGCGGAGTGGGCTTCTTCACTTCCCGGGCAGAAATTATACCATTAGACTAAGCCAACGCGCGCTGGACGGGAGTAGATAATGGTATTATTAACGCGAGCGCGCGCGCGCGCGTACGTACGCGTTTGCATAGCACCGTGCGTGGTGGCGTTGGGTGTCGGAAACCGAAACCACCCTCCCGTGGGTACATAAACATTTGTAAATACACCTGACACGATGGGTCCGCCGCCGGTACCGCGTAATGGTATTTTGGCGAGACGTTTGTGGTGGTATTTTTTTTTTATTTCGCTCTTCAGTGTGTTTCGAGTTGTTGTTTGTCCCAGCCAGCCGGCGCTGTGGACGACGGATGTTGCAACATGATTGCCGCTCTACGCTCACCTCACAGCTCCCGCGTCGCGAAACGTCGGTTGTGGCGCCGTCTCGACGACCATCCCCGGGAGAGAAGGAGGTCCTTTTTGCCACCAACCCACCCACCCAGCGGGACAAGAACTCCCAAATGGATGCTGCAATACGTCCGCTTGTTGGTGTGTGTGTGTGACTGTGTAATACGCACTTGTGGCGACAGGACATTCCGGTGGTTTTATAGACGTGTATATGAAAGAAGAAGTTAGCAGCCAAGTCGTGCCTTGCCGGTTGCGACAAATGGGGCAACACACCCGCGATGGTTGGCTGGGGTATGCTTAAAAAATTTGCATTTGTTGCAGCGCCATTTTTTTTCTTCTCCACGGTCCACGGTTTGCGATAAAATCCAGCAGCGGAAGTGGCTTGGGTGACGTTGTGTGCGCGTTTGCATCTAGCTTTGTGTCTTTGTAACGCTGCCTCGAACATTGTGACGAAATGGGTTTTAAAACGGGCTTTAAGGTTCGTTAAAGTTGTTTTGTGAAGCAATTGAAATGAGTTTTTTTTATTCATATCAAAGCCTGAAGGAGGTTCTCCAAATGATTATGTAGTAAGCACGTAATGAAAATGTTACGACTATCTTTTTGGCGATGTGGAATGGCGAATTGTTTCAAACTGTGGATCGAGAAAAACATGATCAATTTGTCAATGTTTCGAAAGATTTTCTGTAATGTAATCATCTAACCATTGTAAAAAAATACATTATCTTCCTAGTGTTGAAAAGGTGTTTAGTCTACAGATTCATACCTGCTAGCTTTATCTGACTTTTATGTCTTCAAATGTATGAAATGTATTTTAACAATAAATTTTGCATATTTTTTCATTATTTTTAGTGTCATAGTGTATTTACTTCTTTAATTGAAGCCCTTTAATTGAATTTTCAGACGATTTCGTATTGAGATTATAAATTTTTAGTTATAAAGAAAACAAAACATATAAAACGCACAGTAAACGGAAGTTTGCAAAAATTATTTTAAAATTTATGTATTAGTTCATTTTATCAACACTAAACTGTTTTAAACACTCTTTTTTACTCATTAAGAAGTTGTGATGTGAGCTTATCCAAGTGTCTTGTATGTTTTCTAATACTCTTGTATGTTCTTGTATGTTGTTGTATGTGATACTCTTGTATGTTGTATGTCTTGTATGTTCTTAATACTTTTGCTTTCAATTCAATATTAATATTGAATATGAAACTTCTTTTTCCACTTTAGTAGCTCATTCTTCAATTATCTCAAAGAGGTGTTTGATGGGCACATATTCCATTATTTGACAACTCCCAGTTGCCCGTTCGTCACAGCAGCATAATCGCAAAACAAATGGCTGCAAGTGCTATAAAAATTCCACCACGCGTTGGAACATGTAGCGCACCCAAACAAGCATAACGACGGTGGCACTTTATGAGCCATTTCTCGCATCCCAAAAAAGAGCCTCTACCATTTCAACACATAAAAACGCTCCTCTCCGGTGAAATGGGTGTAATGGACGGATAAATCGAATAAAATATGGCAAACTTCGCACAGCGTGCGTGACGCGAGGTCCGCGTCGTGCGCGTACGACACATCCTTGACCGCATGATAAATGGTCAGCCCAGTGTTCCTGGCCGTGTCCTGGCTGGTGCCGCGCCCACCACCCGGCAGGGATGGATGCAGATGACAGCAGCAGACTGGAGGCCGCTTTGTGTCGGTGTTCCGGCGGTTGGTGACACACGTCGACGGTTGGAGAACCACTTCAAAGCAAGGGAGAAAGGCGAACTATTGCGTCACTCCACGCATACTGGAGACTAGAGGC